>JBBYHM010370713.1:0-76420 GCA_038381775.1 Adansonia rubrostipa | reverse complement strand
AGCATCCCCATTCATGTTATGTGCCATCCCCTTGTATGTTTGTTGTCAAAATGCATGTTTGATGGCTGATAAAAACTAATTTTTGAAACCCCCCAAGCCAAGCATGTTAACCTCAACCAATGAGGATTAGCATGGACTTAGCATTTCCCTTAAAGCTAGCAAAATATCTTAGGGAAAACTAAGTTTTTCAGATCTGGAATCTTGGTTAAACAAGCTAAAATCTTCTAATTTTGAAATGAAAATGGTCTTACAATTATTCCCTAAATATTTATGCCTTTTTCTTGAGTCAAAGCCTCGAGTGGTATGATCAATAGGCAGTTTCATCATCCCAAACTACTCTAAGGCTGTGCAAATGAGCTTGTGATGCTCATGCCACTCTTTCCCTTTAGTCATGGACGTTCGAATGTCAATGACTCGAGTTTGGACCCGTAGAGATAAAAAAATAAGAGATATCCCCTGTTTTGCTTTGACCCCTGCTGCCAGCACAACTGTTGCAAATTAAAAAATCACTTTAAAATCTTAAATGATTTTTCATGAATTTTTTGATATTTTTCTATCAAATCATGTTGAATTATCTTTAAAACGATGTCTTATTCACCCCTGGATCATTTTGGATGAGAGAATTATGATTTTTCAAGTCTAAACTGTCTGGAACATCTGGAATCTAAACATGTATTCTGGTTGGGCAGTTCAGGCCCACTGAATGATTTTTCCAAATTTTTCAAACATTTTTCCTAAAAGGTTCATGTGTTTACAATTTTTTGATACCAAATGAGTCTGGGTGATTTTTCAAATTTTGACACACCTTGTCCCTCATATGCTCTGCCAGTAGTAATATCAATTCAAACTTGAAAATTTATTCCCCTAGAAAGTGACCTTTTGGGGTAGTGGGAATATTTTCAGGATGACCCTCATCGAGTCACCTTTCTAACGGTGTCTTGTCCACCTTCTAAAACCTTTAAATCAATTTAAAATAAATTCGGGAAGCAAGATTGCATGATGTTGTCCCTTATTTTCGGTTTTGGTCAAAATCGAGTTGTTTTCCCGAATTTTGTCTTGAGACATTTCAATGTCTCTATGTCAACCCGATTAGACTCAAGAATATGCTTTGACCTCCCATAGGCTAGTGTCAAGGCACAAACACATTTTACATCTTTGCCATCCTCATTCACAATAATTTCTTTTGCCAAAAGTTTTTGAAAGGCTCATACATTCCCTAAATCACAAGGTTTTGCTAACTTAAGTTTTCCAACTCGACTTCTCTAAAGAATTCACACGTATCACTTTTGGGGATACCCCAACCCTGCTTTTTTGAAGGGATACTCCAACCTCATTTTTCAAAATTATCAAGATTAAAAAAACCTTTTTTTGTCAAAATATTTATCATCCACGGGAATACTCCAAGCCTGACCTTTCAAGGGGATACTCTAACCCCGCTTTTCAAAATTGTCAAGATTAAAAGAAACCTCCTTTGTCAAAATTATTTTTATCCATAGGGATACTCCAACCCTACCTTTTCGAAGGGATACTCTAACCCTATTTTCAACTATAATTAATTTTTTTCTCATATTCAGACTTTTATGAATATGTCAAACAAATCTTGTCTAATCAAGGAACCCAAATGCATCTAAAAATTTATCGATTTGGTTATTCCTAAATAATCGATACCAATTGCAAGATAAATTCTAATAGTCCATTCCTTTTCTTTATCATTGCATTGAATGATCCATGTTATGTTACTTCATTTATTGTCTTACTAACATGATTTCTTTGTGATGATTATTTGCATTCATGTTTTGCAATCATTTCAATTAAAACTAAAGCTAATGTGCCACGTGGGTATCTCTCCAGTGCCCGAAGTGAAACATTCCATTTTTAAAGTAAAATCTAGAGGTCATTTTTTTGAAAATCTCTATATTCCCCATCTCTCCAGGGTGTATATGAGATTAAATCTTTTTCATCAAAACCTGGATTTCTATTTCTACAAGATTCATGCATTAAAAGGGGTTATATCAAAATAATGACAAGCTAAAATCGAAAGAATCAAAACCGAGATAAGACATAGCTACCGATTTCAGGCATCACAAAAAGGTTCATACCTTATCATGCGTAACCAACTCCCGAACCCAAATGGTGAATCTTTGCACTACGTAGACCATAGGATTGATATTTTGAGTTTCGTAACTCAAAACATAGGTTTCAATAGGCATCTGGTCATGCCTAGCTTGAAATGATCGATGACGACTCTAAGCGTTGGCTAGTTTGCGATGGTTATCCGAGACCAATAGGATGAAAGATTCATCTTATGGTCCCCCTTACTGTACTAGAAGTTGAGAATCCATACATTCTCATTTTCATCACATTGCCAAAGGAAAAGTCTCAATCAAGAAGACATTCCAAGTCAAAAAAATATTTTAAGTTATACGCATTCATAGATCTGCGAGGATCTACCCCGGGGTACGTTGCGACACTTGTTTTCTTGCAAAAAGTGAGAGCTCGAATAGTTTTAGTAAGGATAATAGGTGTGGAATTGGTTTGTAGCACAATTAAGAGGGAAAATTCATAATTGCTACTTTTACATAACTTAATGTTTTTGGGAATATGATTAGCCCATTTATTGCCAGAGCATAGATCTTGGATTCTTTAGATGTTAGTGGCATTCACCATTACTTCCTTTAAATTGGCTTATGAAATGCACTCACTATTCCCTTTCATCTTGGTAAGGCCTTTAATCTATGACTCCACTGCCTTGACTATCTTTGCTATTCTCTTTTTGAAAAGTAAAGGTTGTGATATTTTACAATACACTCTATTAGACATGGCCCTTTCAATATTAAGTAATGTAATGTATTCATTGATGGTAGGGACCAATTCTTCTCGATTAAATATGAAGCAATGATATGCTGGATTCTAGGACTGTGGGGTTGCCCATAATAATCTAACATCTAATGAGACCTAGAGCAAAAGGCTATATCTCCATATCTCTTCATGAGTGACTCTCTTTTGGCATTATCCTAACTAGGCTAAATTTGTTTCAACTCTTAATAGTCATTCTATTTATACTCAATCTTGACTCTCTCATGCAAAAGAATATGCCAATAGCATAAGCACCTTACACCCTAGAAGATATTACTACCCACAGGCAATAAGAGATACCATGGACGATAATTAGCTCACTTTTACTTAATATAGGTGTTATTCTCTCTCTAAGAAAGAATGACTGAAAGTCTATTGTAGATGTGAGTGCACTATGTATGTTAGAGAAATAGTCAAACCTTTTTATTCATTCTTTTTTACCATTGTACCAAAATTGTCATATTCTTTTTTTTGAGTATGAAGGAACCCTAGTAATCACGAGAAACACAAAAACACAGAAAGTGATTGCAAACAAATGTGATGTATAAGGAAGATGAAGAAAGGGGATTATAAATAAATAATGACTAAAATTGAGGGAATATGAGAATTCGATAAAATTTAGTTATTTGCAGGCTTAACTCTCTAAATAAAATCCCCGATGTAGTCACCAAGCTGTTGCAACGTGCCACTTCCATGGTGCACTATGAGTTAAAAACGTAATGGAAGAAGGGCTTGCCTTTGGATCATCCTTTGATTGGGATTTGAATCATGCATCATAAGAGTAAAAGTTGAGAGAAAGATTGTCAAATGAATATCTCATCCAACTAATCTTGGATGACTTAAAGTTATGACTGATCATTTTAGGCTAGGTATGCCAAAAACTATTAAATTGATGATTTTGAGTTACAAAACTTGAAACACTGATTTTATGGACTGTGTATACCAGAGTTCATTTTAAAAGGGTCCAAGAGTCGATTATGCATGAGGAAGAATTAGCTCCCCAGGACACCCAAAATTGGTACCATCCAGCTATAAATGATCAAAGTCTTAATTTTTCTCAGTTTTTCATGCAGTTATTATTTATGTGTAATCCCTTTCTTATGTATGTAAATTTTTAAATATTAAATTAGGATTTTTATGATAAAAGTTTAATTAATATCCCTTTATGCGACTCAGGAGTGAAGAAAAACATAAAAAATTCAGTAAAATGAGATTTGGATTGATTTAGAAGAAGATACTTTACGTTGAGCAGTAGAGGGATACTAATGCAAAGCATTGGGTTGATTAATGAAATTTGATTTTTTTTTTGGAAGCATGAATGCAAATAATCATCAAGAAAAGAAATAGGTTAGTAAGATATAAAAAAAAATGAAAGTTGCATTAAAGATGAATACATGTAAACATAAAAAAAAAAGGGATTGCCAGGATATATCTCATATTGACCTCGGTTATCAAGGAATAACTAAATTGACAATTTTGAGACATGTTTGGATTCGCTGGTCATCTTAGGCATGAAAATTTGATAAAAGGTCCAGTAGGCCTGAAGGAGAGAAACTTAGATTTTGGATGTATTTTTAAAAAGTAAGGTTAAAATATTCCCTCAGAGAAAATGCAGTTGGAGTATCCCTTCGAAAAAGCGAGGTTAGAGTGTCCCCTAAAAAAAAAATGAGATAAGTGTATCCCCTCAAAAAGAGAGATTTTGAATCATTTTTTAAAACCAAAAATTTATATATATATTTTGAAGAAATAAGATTTTAGAATGGAAAGTCAATTTTTTTTTAAAAAAAGGGAATATGTTAAAAAAACATTTTGGGTTTTGATTCGAGCCTAAAAGAACCTATATCATGACTCATGACACCATGGAAGAAACCATTAAATATATTTCAAGCCATTCGAATGATAAAAAAAGATGGTTTAGGAAAATTCAAGTAATTTTTTTCAATTTCAATAAAAATGAAGTGCAACATTGCATTGTTCACTTTCCTAAATTTATTTTGGTTTGGTCTGATGGTTTCTAGAGACAAGTAAAGTACCATTAAAAAGATAACTGGATAAGGAGTAATATAAAAATATTATGAAAATCCTAAAAAATTTGCTTTCTAAGTAGAATTAATTTTTGAAACCGGGTCTAAGTCAGCATTGACAGCAAATGCTGGAAAAAAAAAGCAGTGAAATTTGAAAAATCACCTTAGACTTATTCAGAGTCATTGATTTTCAAACAACACCTTTTTAGAAAAGGAATTTCACAAAATTTTTAGTAAAAATGCTTAAAAAATCTAAAAAAAATACTCGATAGGTTGAAATTGCCTAAACAAAATATAAATCATTGTTTTTAAGGGTTTTAGACAGCGAAAGTTCAAAAAAATCATGACTCTCGTATTCCAAATGATCTGAGGGCAAACAAGTTATTGTTGTAAAGATAATTCAATGCCTTTTCAATAAAAAAAATGCTAGAAATTTTCAAAAAAAATTTGTTTGGAGTGTAAAAATAATTTTTCAAATAGGGGCACTAGGCTGCTAGTACCAAAATAGAGGTTTCTTTGGGTCAACGCTTTTGTGGTCACTTATCAAGGTTTCAGATATGCAAATGTCTAATCATTGAGGTCCAGGGTGGTGAAGTAATAGACCAATCCAACTCTTGTAGATTAAGCCACCAAACCGTCTGCTATCCCTGCCAGTAGTCACGATAGGCTTGAAACAAGGTTTAAACAAAATACTCCAAACATTTTCGATTTTGGATTAAAAACAAAATTTATTTAGCCAAATGAGGCCATGATTCCAAACATATGTGCTTTATATATCCTTAAGATTGGAGAACCAATCTATTGAAAACATTAAATCTATGCTAATCCCCTTTGATTAAGGTTAGTATAGACTTATTTGAAAACGAATTTTTACAAGCATCATAAAGACATTTCAACAAACATATGATGAACTAAACTAAGTGATGATATCAAACATGAAATAAATAGCAAACTATCCATGCACTTCAACAAGGAAAATGTAGTGAAAATGCATCAAAAGATATGATGGAGATCAAAATATGCTAGGTTGAGCATTCACACATGAAATGAGCATGTTGAGATAAAGAAACACATGGCGAAAATGCATGAGTAGTTTTAATGTCAATAAGAGTTTACAGCATTTTAGTTCATCAAAACACCATTAAAGCATCAAGAAAATTGACAAAATCCTAAGACTACCATAAACAAAGCTATAGTAATCCACAAAAGCCTTAATAAGGTCATGGAAACATAGAGGTTCACTAAGATGATGAAGGAAAATAGAAGGTGAAAAGATGAATAGATAAAAATATACCCAGATGGAAGCTTGAACTCCTATCTATATGGTTAAACAGTAACCAACAACTTCTAGTCTTGCTTTCTTTATAAATTAGCTAGAAAAGAATAAAAAGAAAGATCATTTAGTTATGGTGGCTATGGAGGATAGTTTTTAGGGTAGAGATGAGGGAAATAAGAGGTCTTGGAAAGGTCTTTGGAAAGGTGGAAAAAAAGCTATGAGAACGGAGTTTTCGAGAGAGCTTTAAATTTTTTTTGGTAGCTAATCTAAAAATAGTTTCCATTTCAACTAAGATTATATAGTGGATAATTTTAGCCACTAAGATGACATATCAATGAGGGCATATAGGACTTTTGGCATGTACAATATGATTGTCGCCATGTGCCCTACCTTTAAAACTTTGGATGATCCAAAGGGCATGGCATGCTCAACTTAAAAATAAATGATGGTTGGTTGTGATCAAGCCTTTGAGTTATCCCATGATTGGGATTTGGATTAGGCATAACAATGGGAAGAAAAGGGAAGAGACTATTAGACGAATCACTCACCTAACTAGTCTCGGATGATCACCATGAAATGGCCATAAACTTAGAGTCATCATTGATCATTTCGAGCTACACAGAATCGAATGCCTATTAAAGTTAATATTATAAGTTACGAAACTTGAAACATAGATTTCAAGGTCTACAAAGGTCATAGATTTGTTGGTTAGGTTAGGGAGTTGGTTACTCATGAAGAAGGATTAGCATACGCATGATGCCTTAAACTGGTACCTACTAACTATGTCTCACTTTAGTCTTAGTTAAATCGGTTCCATTTAGTCTTTATTTAGATATAATCCTCTTAAATGCATGAAGTTTTGGTGAAAAACAAATTTGGGTTGTAAAGAAAATTAGATCACCTATGTGCCTTGGAAATGTGAGGAACATAGGGATTTTTTAGAAAACAATGTCCAGATCGAATTTAAAAAGTTGGATGTTTAATATTAGGCACTAGAGAGATATTAACACGGAACATTGCCTTGTAAATTTTATTGAAAACAAATTTTAAACATGAATGGACAATAATCATTACAAAAGGGAACGTGTTAGCAAGATGGAAAATGAGAAATATAATAATATCATAAACAAGCAATCACAAACAAAAAACATGAAAAAAGAGGGACAATTGAAAGGTATCTCATAATTGCCTTTGATTATTAAAGAATAACTAGGATGACAATTTTGGAGACAGGTTTGGATTTAGTGGTAATTTGAGGGACAATGATGATTTTAATCAAAGCAGTCTAAGGCACCAAAAAGAGAGAAAATTTTAGGTTTTTTGAGTTAAAATAGGGTTAGAGTATCCCTTCGAAGAGGTGGGGTTGGAGTATCCCCAAAGATAGAGTTAGGAAAATATTTAGAAATAAAGAGAAAATTTAGATTTTTAATTAAAAAAAGAGCTGAAGTATCCCCTCATGGCAATAGAGTTGGAGTATCTCTACTAGCCAAAATTTTAACATGAAATCATTTTTTATAATTTTGTATTTTTAGCCTTGATTCGAGTCAAAAGGGGCTGGTATTGTGAGGGAACCAACTAGATACATTTTGAGACATTTGAATGTCTCGATAAAAGGAGATTCAAAAATTAAGTTGAAAATAGGAGACAACATTGTGTCATCTCCATTTCTAAATTTTTTTTCGGTGCATTTGAAGGCTTCAGAAAGTAAATGAGGTACCATTAGAAAGGTAACTTAATAAAGTTTAATGTAAAAATTTTCCAAAGATCCTAGAAGATCACTTTCTCGATAGACTTACTTTTTGAAGTTTAAGTCTGTCTTGACACTGGCAGTATGTACAAGGAAACGAGAATAATGGACTTTGGAAAATCATTCCAAGCTTGTCCAAAATTGTTAGATCATGAACAATACATTTCTGGAAAGAGAATTTTTTTAACTTTTTAGGAAAAATATTTACAAATTTTAGAAAAATCATTCGATGGATCAAAATGGCTCAAATATAATATTTCAGGTTAATTCCAAGGGGTTCTAGACAGCTAAGGTTCAAAAAATCATAACTCCCTTATCTGGGATGATTCGAGGGCAAATAAGACACTGTTAGAAAGGCAATTCGATGCCCCTAAGGAGAAAAATATTAGAAAAATCTAAGAAAACATTTTGTTGTACGAAGAACGATTTTTTAAATCCAGATTATAGTACTATAAGAGAAAATAGGAGGATTATTCAATATTTAGATTTTTTCAAAGATAGACTCGGGTCTAGGACATTCAAACATCCATGACAGAAAGTAAAATGGGCTTCACAAGTCAATCTTGGAGTAGTTTTGGATAACGGAATAACCCGTTAACTATGTCACTAAAGGGAACATGAGACTCAAGATCAAGGTTTAATACTAAAATGGATCTCTTTTTTTTTTTGAAAAATGAACTTATTTCACCACGAATCGAAAGCTGAAATGTTGATATACCCCTAAGATTGGAAGACTAATTTTATGAAAACATTAAGTCCATGCTATTCTTTATCTATTAGAGGTAGCATGAACTCAACTTGGGGACTTTTCTAAAAATCAGGTTTTAAGAAACAAACAAGAATTTTAATGGAGATATCATGAACAAAATATAGCATATACAAAGACAAGCGTGGATTAAACATGCAGACACATAAAGATGACATTTTGACATGAAAATAGGTGATAAAAATACAAGAAGATGTCAAATAAGGTGTATGGAGATGATATGAACATGTTTAAAGAAAGGAATGGATACTAGAGTTGTTAAGACAACATTTTTATTTCATGAGACTCTAAAAAAACTTCAATGAGTTTTGTAAGGCTTGACCTTCTTATTAGGTTTGTAGTTTTCTAGGTTTAACCCTCCAAACAGGCACCAGCTAGTATAGGCTTTAACTCGATAGGCATTCATCTTTTTATGGACTAAAGTAGTTACATGTCTAACTTTTTATAGATAAACTTAACAACTGTCTAGCTCTTTGTGGATTAAGGTAAGCAAGCATCCAACTCTTTTGGGACTGAGGTAGGTAGGCATTTAGCTCTTTATGGACTGAGGTAGGTATGCATCCAGCTTTTTATAGACTGAGGTAGGTAGGCATCCAGCTCTTTGTGGACTTAGCTAGGTAGGCATCCAACTCTTTATAGATTAAGGTAGGTAGGGTTCAAAGAGCTTACGTATGGTTTCTAAGGCTTTTTGGAGACCATAGTTGTTACCTGTAGTTTTGAGAGGACTTTTGAAGGCAAAGGTCCATACTTGAAAGGTGGTAAATAGTTTCATGTATGATGCATAAAGGTCTAGATGCATGCTTAGATGATACAGATGTGATGATTTAGAGATCTAATTCAATAATTGGCTTTAGATTTTTGAATCACCTTTCATCTTTAAGTTTTATAAAAAATCTTATGGTTTAAGCTTTGCCAAATTTACTCACAATGTTTGAAAGTTTTTTTTTTTTAGAATGATTAAGGTCATTTTTGAAGGTTAAGGTGACCCATGATGTGTAAGAAGATTCTTGAGTCTGATCAACTCATATTAGTAGGTTAACAAACTTGGGAAACTGGTTCTTAACATGCTGGGAAAGATGCATCTGATGGTTTAAACTGATTAATAAGAATGTGGTTCAAAAGGCAAAGGTCAATGATCATTAATCTGGCTCTACCTTTTGGCTAAGGTTTACCATAAGAATTTGTTATTATGTTTTTCAACATAGAGGAAGTTTAAAACGTAAGTCTGATTATGGTTCTAGAATCGATTCTTGGCTATTTTGCACCTAAGAAGATTTTTCTATGAAGTGTTATCTTCTTTAAAGTAATACTAAGAAATCCCATTATCAACTTTGTACAATTTATCAAGCATTATCAATTATATGAGAAGTGTGATGCAATATGATATAAAAGTATGGAAAAAAAATTCAAAAAAATGAAATAGTTGTATTTCATTTTTGGAAGAAAAAGAATATAATTTATTAAACATTTTAGAAGGTCTAAAGAAAGTTGAAGATTAACTTTTTTTTTGACAATTGGTTCTTTTTTTTGCTAATGACATTAGTCTTCTACTGAGTACTTCTGAAGGGTTCTCCCAAATAATCAACTTTTTTGGTGTCAATTATTCCTTGAGGAAATTTTCGGATGGTAATTACCCAAGCTGAGGTAAACACTGCCTTTTTCCTTTAAGATCAAGTAGAAGTGGGTTTGGTAAACTTAAGATAAGATGAGAAAATTGGGCCAAAATTTGGTATTTCGATGGAGGATGGTTCTTAAAGTTAGTATTGGCCTTAATTAATTTTAGATAAAGGAAAGGTTGGGTTGCCTAACCCACCCTTCAAGGTTTTCATTCAAAGTATCTTTTAGGCATAATATTTTTTGATAAAATCAGAGTTGATAGGGTTAGGTAAGTCATTACCATCCATCTTGATTTGAATCAATGTTTCACTGGAGAAAGCTTGCTTAAGCATGTAGAGACTTTCCTATTTTAGGTCCATTTTCCTCAAGTATCTTAATGAATTGGAAGGATTTTTTGAGTATTGAGTATCCTTTTTGAAACCAAGAAGGATGGATTTTTTGTTAGAATCTCTTACCATACACTTCTGATATATCTGTCCATGAAAAATACGATTCATTCTTTTCTTGTTGATGAAGTAAAGTTGCTCGCATCGATTCTTGACCCATTCAGCTTTTTCAAGTTATGAATCCATCAAAACCTTAAGTGAAAGGATTTTAACTTTGATCAGCAAGACTGCCTCCATCCTATAGACTAAAAAGAATAAAATAGCTCTAATGAAAGTCTAAACTATAGTGTGATAGGCACGTAACATGAAGAGTATCTTTTCATGTTAATCCTTATAAGTTTCAACCATTTTCTTGACATTTTCTTAATATTTTTGTTGGTTGCCTCGACTGCCCCACTCAATTTTGGATGATAAGGCACTGAATTGTGGTGCTTGATCTCAAACTAGAAGTAAATTGTTTCCATGATTTTGTTGTTCAAGTTGCATGCATTATTTATGATGATCTGTTCAAAGAGTTCATATCAATAGATGATGTCTCATTTCACAAACTTACATACAAAGATTTAGTGATATTGGAATATGAGGCCGCTTCTACCCATTTGGTGAAATAATCAATGGCAACCAAAATAAAGTGATGCCTATTCAAAGCTTTGAGAATGATAGGTCTAATCATATCCATGCCCCATATAGAAAAAGGCCATGGAGCTCTCATGACATGTAGGGTAAAGATAGGATGTGGATTTTGTCATCATAGATTTGGCACTTGTGGCAATTTCGGGCACAGTCAATGTAGTTTTTTTTTAATATCAACCAGTAATATCCAAACCTCATGACTTATGTTGCCATTCTATGTTTGTTAGCATGAGTACCATAAATTCCTTCATAAACCTTTTCCAGAATCTTTAAGCTTCTAGAATATCCACACATTAAAGTAATGTTTGATCCTAGCTTTTCATGTGCAGGACTTCATCATCCAAGATAAAACTTTTAGACATTCTTTGGATGGTTCACTTATTAGTTTTCATAGCATGCTTTTGGTATTATTGGTTTTGAATGTAATAAAAAAAGTCATGGTGCCATGATAGCTTATCCCTTTCTTCTTTTATGTTGTACAGTATGTAAAAGCTTTATGCATACTTATTTGGGGTGTAACTTCTAACTCTTAAGTTATTTCAAACATAAAGGCTAAGGTTGTTAAAGCTTATGCCATTTAGTTGTCTTCTTAAGGTAAATGTCGAAAGCTGATTTCATCAAATTATTGTTTTAATTCATTGATTAGCCTCCTTATTGGAACAGCTTAGCATCCTGTGTTTTTTGTTCTTTTTAGAGTTGATAAATTCCTAAGGCAGAGTTCCCATACACTTTTAAAGTTCAAATGCCCTTCTCAATGATTGCTCAAAGCCCTAATACACATGCCTTGCATTTGGCTATGTTATTGATGCAGTCGATAGTTTAGTTTGGTAGTGAAGGGATGATAATCTCCATTTAATAAGATCAGAATGGCCCTAAATTTGTGCCGTAATGCATTTTAGGCTCCATCGAATACATTTTCCAAGTTTGGCTACAATTGATACCATTTTCTGCTTTGCATTTTCATATTAGGTCATCATCTTGGAATTCAAAATCTAATGGTTCATAGTTCTCTTTGGCTTGGCTTGCTAAAAACTCAGCTATTGCATTACCTTTGATGGCTTTCTAATGATGTCATATTTGGAGAGCAAGACTAGCTATTGGGATAGTTTTTCTGACAAAATAAGAGCCTCGCATCGGTATTTGATACGGTTTAGTTTGGCAATCATCCATTTTGTGTAATGTAACATGTACTGCCTTTACCCTCAAGTCGTCCAATCTAGAGCATAACATAACTTTTCGATTGCACAGTAGTTATTTTCATACACCATAGATTTCTTACTTAGGTACTATATAACTTGTTCTTTCTTTCCCAATTCGTCATGTTGATCCAATACATAGCCCATGGACTTGTTGAAAGCTGACAGATATATAAGATTAGTGGTTGATCAGGCACATTGGTACAAGCACTGGCGGGCTAGACAACTAACACTTGACCTTGTCGAAAACTTATAGGCATTCATTATTCTATTCACCAGGGTTATAGTTTTACAGTACGTGAAAGATCAGATCACTTTTATTGATTAACTGGGATATAAATTTGGCTATACAGTTTAGTTTCCTAAGGAAACTCCTTATTTCTTATTGGGTATGAAGCAACAGAAGGTTTTGGATAGCCTTTTCCTTATTGAGATTGACCTCAATTCCTTATTCGCTTACAATGAAGCCTAATAGCTTGTCAGAGGTAACACTGAAGGTGCACTTAGCCGAGTTTACTTTGGGTTTATGTTTTTGTAGCTTTTAAAGAGTTTACAGAGGTTAGCAACATGCTAAATCTTTTCAGGGATTTGGCAATCATATTATCCACATGTGTATAAGGTCATGGAATAATGTCACCATTGCCATTTGGAAAGTTACCCTGGCGTTCTTGAGTCCAAAAGGCATAACCTTGTAGTAGAAGTACCCCACATAGTCTCAAAGATGTTTTCCCTATGTCTTCAGATGTTATTTTAATCTGATTATAGACTGAATATCCATCCATGAAGAAAAATAGGCAACTTTTGGTGGTATTGTCTACTAAGATATTGATGTGAGGTAAACAAAAATTATCTTTAGGGCAAGCTCAGTTTAAGTCCCTATAATCTATAGATATCTGCACTTTGCTATCCTTTTTGGGCACCTAGGCAATGTTGGCTACCTATTTAGGATACTTGGCTACTTCGAGAAATCCTGCATCAAATTGCTTCTTCACTTTTTTTTTAATCTTTATAAGCATCTCTGGTTTCATTTTACTAAGTTTTTATTGTAGGGGTTTGCACTTAAGTTTTAAAAATAAGTCTATGAATCATTTGTTGGTGTTTAGCCTAAGTATGTCTTGGTAGAACAAGACAAATACATCTCGATATTCTTGGAGAAGGTTGATCAATTTGGTTTGAGTTAATGAGTTTATAAAGGTTCCTATCTTGATATTTTTCTAATTTTACTCTGTCCTAAGGTTCACGATTTCAATAGGTTCTTCATGGGGCAATATTTTTTTCTTTTCTTATTCAATTAATCTCAACAAATTGGGTAACATGGTGCTTTTCTCAAAATCCCTCAAATTCAACCTCACCGATGTAGATTGGTTGCTCAAAATTGATTTCCAAAGTCTTAGTATAAACATTCGTGTCATTTTCATCTGAATGGCTAAAAATATAAATAAGAACAATATAGGCAAAAAAAAAATACAAAGAGAAAAAAGAAAGTCTAAGGACTCGACAAAAAATGAAGATAGACATAAGGGATGGAATGTAAAATGATTAGTCATTTTTTTTAATGGCGCTTGATAAAAGTACGCTTGTACAAAGGACCCTACAATGCTTTTAGGTAGAAGCATATAGGTTTAGTTTTAGCATTACTTCAAATAAGATCCAAACAGTATGGAATCTTTCTTTCAGTCCAAATACTTGGAATGAATCCTAGAGTGCATAAACTCATCTCATGGCTTATTATTGAAGTTCCCAACTTATCAATTATGTTGATGGAGAACTCTTCGAATGCCTTGCTCAAAATAACCATCACATTGCCAAAGCTAGTAGTTCCTCCCCGATTTGAATTAATGTGTCCTCCTGAACGAAAACTTTTTCATAGCAATAGCAAAACCATTTGTTCATACTTTAGGTCTTAACCTTTCAAAAAGGCCAGTCATTTTTCTAGTGCTTTCTGAGATTATTTTTTCGATTGGTGGGCATTAGCTTGAATCACAAACCTCTCTTACTAATTTGATAGGTGAATATCCAAGCTGTGGAGATCCTTTGTAGATGCTTTCCTAGTTCTTTTCTTGCCTAAGCACCTTTATCGATGGTCAACTAGAGACTCATGTAGGTGCTTTCTGATATATAAGGCATAACCATAGGAAACATTTTTTTAACATAGGTGGCATTAACAAACTTAAATGATTGGAAAAAGGAGAGGGATTTTTCATTCCTTTTTGTAACATTGATGGAAACATCCATGTTTCCTCCCATTCTTCATAGAACTAAATTTCTGAATGGTCCATCATCCCTTAAACCAATCTTTAGAATTCTAAATAGTGTTGCAAAGTGTATCTTTGTCCACAATGGCAATAGCAGGATCTGGCAAGCTTTGTCTTGATATTGGCCCACTAACCCAAATTTTATAAGTGCTTCTTGTACACCGCTTATTAACAATTTAACCTCTTCCACATTTTTATTAGCCCATTAATGCTTGCCATCAATCACAACATTTACTCTTAGTTTTATATGGTTTAGGAGTAGATTAGTTCAATATTAGGTTCTACTTCTTATTCGTTTTAATCATATCCCTTTGTAGTAGGCCTTAAACTTTCCCTTGAAAGAAGTGCAATTTTCAATACAGTGACCTTATGCTTTGCATGATATTTGCAATAGGCATTCTCATCATATCATTTAAGATAAGAAGGTAATCTTGAAGTTACAAACACTAGAGCTACCAATTAACTTATGAGTAAGTGAACATATACCTCCTTATATAAATAAAGAAGTAGATTGAAATGCTCTTTTTCTCGAGGTGCTTGTTGATTGTTTGATTCTCCGATGTTACTTTGGTTTTGAAATGTATTATTCTAAGTAGAATTTTGATTTGGGTTTGATGAAAGATTCAAGGTGGGATTGAATCTAGTAAACTATTATAGTACTGGGTTAAGAGTTAAAGCCTGGATAAGCCATACTAGGGAAATACATGCCTGGAATTAAATAGGGATTCTGGGTGATCTTGGCAGGATTTTTGCTAATGGCGTCCATCTTTTTGTCTTTGCCCTTAGCAGTAGACTTCATGGTATAGCTAGAGGATTCCTTTCTTAACATCTTGCTCGTTTTTATGGTGTTGTCAATCATTTCGTTGGATATCACCATATCAGCAAAATTATTCATAGCATTCCCCACTAACTTCTTGCAGTAAGAAGCTCGTAAAGTGCTGACAAACATGACTATCATTTTTTTGTTAGTAGAAGATGAACCTATAAGGCCTCTTCTCACCATTTGTAGGCATACTACCTAAAGTTTTTGAAAGTTTTCTTTTCCATGTTCAATAGAGGAAGATGATCTACAGCCCAATTGGATTCATACTTACACTGATCAAGGAAAGCTTGAGCCAAATCCACCTATGACTAAATTCTAATTAGGTTAAGCTCCATATATCACCATGCAACTACTCTAATTAAGCTATCTTCAAAATAAGATATTAATAATTTCTCAATGTCTTCATGCCTAGCCATCTTGCGATAGTGCATATGGATATGTGCAGTAGGGTCTATGGCCTTATTGTATTTATCAAAATCTAGTACTTTAAACTTGGGTAGGATAACAAGGTTTGAAACCAAGCTTAAGGATTTAGCTTCACAATTCTAAACTTATCGTTCATTTCTACAGCTTTAAGGTATTTCTCTAATAACTAGTACTTAGTTTCATTTTCAACACCCTCGACACACTTTGAATTGGCTATTTTTTCTTGTTATATGTACTTATTAAGGTTTGAAACTAAATTTCTAGCTACAATCCTAATTCACATTATGATATCCTTAAGCTAGATATGGTGCTACATAGAGTTTATATAGATGAATGGTTGGGATCGATGCTTTTGGGGGTGACTGTTCTTAAGATGTTTTTTCAGGAGTATTGTTGGCCTTACCTCTATCGATGGTACTTGCTTGCCTTTTATCTTTTAAGGTAAAAGCTAGTAGCTTTAGCAAATCAGCAACTTGGTTTTGTAGTTCATCAATCTTACGAAGCATTTGCTCCTGAGCTTCTCAATGCATAACTTCAAGCTTCTTCATATGAGCCTGGTGATCCTTCACCATTGCCTTCTGATGCAGACAGGTATTATACCAATACTAGGTGTTCAATTTTTTGTTGTAAGGACTCTTGCATTTTAGAGTGATGCTAGATTAGACCTAGTAATATGATGAGTATGATGCATAAATAAATAAAGATGAAATCATATACATATGATAATATTATGAAAAAAACATAACTAAACAAATTAAATCATGTATGTAAAGGCAAGAGACAGTTGGATTTTAGCAATAGCTTCGAAATAAGTATATTCTATTCAAACAAAGCATTAATTACAACCAATCAAGTTTAGAAATAATCAAATCTAAAAATATCACACACTATTACATTGTTTGATTACAAGTTCTAAAAAGTTCAATGGTTCATGTCGATTATCTCCTACAAAAATAAAGTTTTGCCTCACAAACCTGTCTAATTTGACCATGTTATCTGCTCTATTTTAAACCATGTGGATTTGCTTAATGCGGTTTTAGAGATGTTCCCTATATTCTAATTAAGATTGGTTGGCCAAGATCTAATTATGGCATAGTTCTTCAGAAGTCCTTAACAATCTCTTAATCTAATGTTGCTGGGCCTAAAGGACATGCTCTAACTCTTGAACCTTTACGGTCAAAGCTTTATTCTGAATCCTTCCCTCTCGAAGAACTTGTCCTTAAGCTCGCAAGCTCTTGCTTTCTTTTTTGATAACCCAATGCAATTGTGTGAGTCTTAGTGAGTTCTTTTGCAATAGTCTCTACTTGAGCCTTCCAAGCTTCTAAGTCATTGGTAAAAGAGACAAGCTTGGCTTTAAATTCAATTGAGGATTTGTTGGTTTTTCGACATTTCTTTACTTTTTAAAGTGCTATGTAGCCTTTCTTTTGAGTCTTTAAGATCTTTGTTGATGGCATTTTTTGTCTTGACAAGGTCTCATATTCGCCCCTCTCAAACATGACACACATGTTCCTTTTGGCTCTTTTGTTCTTACAACTAACAAATTTATTTTTTGAAAGCAACTTTTTTTGTGTAAACTCATGCTTTAGGATCTCAATCTTAGATGGAAGGTTATCTCCTGTGGAACATGAGGGATTCCTTTTGTGAAGGATAGTATAGTGTTGCTAACTTGCCTAACTATCTAATCTTTATAGGTCGAAGTCACTATTTTCTCTCCTTTCAAGATGATTCAATAGGTTTTTTGCTATGCATTAAAGATTTTTTGCAGCTGGCTTATGTAACCATTCCTTCCATATTTAAAATCTAGCATGCAAAGCTTGTGAGTGATTGGGACAAACTATCAAAAATTAGAATTTCGTAAAACTATGAGCAGAGCATAAATAATGCTTCCTTAATCCATTAAGAGGCACCCAAAGAAATTATTTGCATTTATACGCAATTGGACTAGGAATGATCCATGGAACTATCCAAGTCACTTCATTGGCACTCTAATCTAGGAATATCATAATCCATTGATCTTTGATAGTATCTTATGGCCATCTTTTTTCCTAAAACTTGGTGAAAGGATTAAAATTCAGCATGTATGGCTGTAATGGTCTCTTACCCCAAAAATAACTGAAGAGCCATACATATAACATGGATGAGATTTTGATGAAGCATACTTTGCCTCTTTTCTCCGAAAATTTGAGGACTGAATAGTCTCCACTAAGATGGAATGATCAGGGTTGATATTCTAATTTAGTTTTGAGTAAATATCTACCACAACAAATTTTATGTGTCTAAAAGCCCTCAAAAAAATGGTCAGACCATAGATTGCCAATGTAAAAACATCTTGAATCTTTTTCTTGTCTAACTGAGTACTCATGGTAGATTTAAACTGTCCCACGTGATACATGCACTATTCCCTAATTTTACTAGATGTGAGTCTGCCCAGTGCTCATTAACTCCGAGCATACTGGCCAACTTCTTCTTGAGAGGTATAGGTTTTATTGACTTTGAGCAAATTTTGTCCAATTAAGCCTTTCTGATATTAAGCATGGGTGTATACTCTTTTACAGTAGGGACTAGATGATACCAGTTGAAAGTGAAACACTATATGTGGGATTCTAGAATTATATCATGGCACGTAGTAATCTAAAGTTGACTTTGACTTGAATCAATAGAGCTATATCCCTATAATTTTCTGCACAGATTGCCTTATCGGTCTAATCGTAACCATTCCATACATCTTTTAACTACTAAAGATTAAACTACCTAAAAACCATTTTAGCTTATTTTGGGATCTTTGAGATATATCTGGGCCAGAGACTATCCCTATTCTCTCTTTGTTCTCTTTTGGCTCAATCTTGATTGTTTCAAAATTTTGACACCTTCAGCTAATGCTTGTGCCATGGTAAGATACTTGTCTATGGACATCGTGCTTGAAACCAACTGTGTCAAGATGATATGACATGATGCATGCAACAAAGACAACAACAAAAGAAACAATAAGTTAGTAATGTATTAAAAAATAAATCAAAGAATAAAATGCTCGATAGCATCGCGATGCCTCGATGCAAGCATGGAAAAAATATTGGTATAGATGTTTTGCCAGTCAAATCTAAACTTATGTGGACAACATATCGGCATGCTCAAGATGTAAATGTCTTATTGGGATAAAGATCAATGCTCAATACAGTGATAGTTCATGCATCACCATATAGTTACAAGCTAATGTCAAGCTATCCATCAGACAGCATGATGGCTTCTTCAAGTGTTTGCTTACAACCAACAACATGATGCCTCTAAGGATGTTAGGTACTCACTTATTTTTGTTTAATGATTGATGGGCTCCAAGCCATTAGTTAGGCAGCATAGCGACTTATCCTAGTACGTTCAGTTCCCTAAGAGGCAATACTGAGCCTCGAAAGGGATGCTAACTGACAATAATTGAATATTATCTCTTATGAAAGGAAAAAAGGTGTTACCTGTCATCAAATAGCATAACAACATGCCCTGATAGTATTATTCCAACATATGACATAACTCAAGGCAGGAGAGAAGGCGTTGATGATTATATTCGTTCATCATTATCTATGCAACAAAGAAATGATAAAAAGGAGTAATAGGTAAGAAGTGTTTCCCTGAATATCCTATTCTTCAGGTTGATCTAGCAGCACATCGACATGGCCTGACATGGTTTGGCTCTTATGGCTAGCTATAAGGGGTTAAGTTGACTCTAAAAAGTTCTTAAACCACTCCTTCATCTGATAAAGACACTAGGCACCCTAATTCTAGACCCATTATAGGCTTGATAGAATAAATTTGATTTGGGTGGATGTATTTTTCTATGCCTAAATAGATAAAAAGAATACCATAAGAGCATAAGTACTTTATAGCCCAAAAAATATTGCTAGCTCGTGGGCCAAAAAGAGATACCATAGAAGAAAATTAGCTTTTTTCCACCTAATAAAGGTGTTATTCTCTCTCTAATAAAAGAAATGCTAAGAGTCTAATGCTGATGTGAGTGCATAGTGTGTGTTGGCATAATAATCAAACCTTTTATTCACCCCTTATTACCATTATGCCAAAATTGTTGTATTCATTTTTCAAGTATGAAGGAACCCTAGGAATCACGAGAAACACAAAAACACAGAGAGTGCTAGCAAACAAATGTCATGTACAAAGAAGATAAAGAAAAATGATTGTAAATAAATAATGACTAAAATCAAAGGAAACTAAGAATCTGATAAAATGCAACTAGTTATAGACTTAACTCTTTAAATAAAGTCCTCAACAGAGTTGCCAAGCTATCACAACCTGCCCCTTTCATGGCATGCTATGACTTAAAAGCAAAAGTAAGAAGAGGCTCACCTTTGGATCATCCCTTAATTGGGATTTGAATTAATCTTGATAAAGTAAAAGTTGAGGGCAAGACCATTAGATGAATTGCTTATCCAACTAGTCTTGAATGGTCATTATGAAATGACCATGACTTGGAGTTGTCACTGATCATTTTGGGCTAGGTATGACTAAATACCTGTTAAAATTGATTATTCCAAGTTATAAAAATCAAAACATTGATTTCACTGATTTGATATTCTAGAATTTATTCTAAAAAGGTCTAGGAGTTGATTACTTGTTGGGAAGGATTAGCATCCCCCATGATGCCCAAATTTAGTATCGTCTAGCCATAGAATACCAAAGTCTCAATTATCTTCAGTTTTCATATGATCATTATTTTTGTGTAATCCTCTTCTTATGAATGTAAATTTTTAAATATTAAATTTAGGTTTTCATGATAAAAGTTTAATTAATGTCTTTCTATGCAACACAAGAGGGAAAAAAAACATAAAAGATTTAGTAAAATGAAATCTGGATTAATTTAGAAAAGGATACTCTATGTTAAGCACTAGAGGGATACTAGTGTAGAGCATTGGCTTGAGTTTAATGAAATTCAATTTTTTTTCGATTCATGAATACAAATCATCATCAGGAAGAGAAATGGGTTAGTAAGACATAAAGAAATATAATAAAAGTTGCATTAAAGATGAATACACAAAAACATAGAAAAAAAAGGGACTATCGAGATGTATCTTATATTAACCTCAATTTTTCAAGAATAACAAATTGACAATTTTGAGACATGTTCGGCTTCGCTGGTCATCTCAGGAATGAAAATTTTGATAAAAGGTTTAAGGAAGATCAAAGGTGAGAAAGCTTAGATTTTGGATGTATTTTTGAAAAACAGAGTTGGAATATCCTTTTGGAGAAAGGGTTGGAGAATCCCCTCGAAAAAGTGGGTTGAAGTTTTGAATGATTTTTGAAAATCAAAATTTATGATATATATATTTTTGAAGAGCCAAGTTTTAGAATGGAAAATCAACAAAAAAAAGGGAAATATGTTTTGAAAAATACTTTTGGGGTTTTTATCTGAGCTTAAAGAGAGTTATGTTTTAACTCATGGCACCATAGGAGAAACCGTTAAATATATTTCAAATCATTTGAATGACTAGAAAAGACAATTCAAGAAAATTCATGTAAATTTTTTCCAAGTTTAGCAAAAGTAGTGTATAGAATTATATCGTCCACTGTCTTGAATTTATTTCGATTTTATCTGATCATTCTATTGGAAAGGTAACTCAATAAGGATTAATGAAAAAATATTAAAAATCCTAAAAATCGCTTTTTAGGTGGAATTAATTTTTGAATCTAAGTTTGAATTAACATTAGCAAGTGTCAGAAAGAGGGAGTAACGAACTTTGAAAAATCGCCCTAAACTCATTCAAAATCATTAAATCACAAATGATACCTTTTTAGAAAGGGAATTTTGCAAAATTTTTATGAAAATTTTTTTAAAAAATCCAAAAAAAATATTTGATGGGTCAAAATTGCCAAACAAAAAAATGAATCACTGTTTTCTAAGGGTTTTAGGTAGCTAAGGGTAAAAACTCATAATTCCATATTTAAAATAATTGAGAGGCAAATGAGGTATCATTGCAAAGGAATTCAAATAGGAATCACTTGTGTTGCCAATACAAAAATAAGGAAAAATGCTAGAAAATTTCAAAAAAATCATTTTTAGTCCAAAATTCAAATAGGAATCACTGTGCTACCAGTTTAAACATAAGGGTTTCTTTGGGTTAACGCTTTTATGGTCACATGTCAAGGTGTTGGACATGCAAATGTCCAATCTTTAAGGTCTATGGTAGTAAAGCAATGTACCAATCCTACTCTTTAGAGTAAGTTGTCGAACCGTTCGCTATTTACGCTAATGGTCATGGTAGGCTTGAAACAAGGCTTAAACTAAATACTCGCAAGAATTTTTTATTTTGGATTAAAAACAGAATTTATTTGGATAAGTAAGGCCATGATTCCAAACATACATGCTTGATATAGTCGTAAGATTGGAGAAGCAATATATTTAAAACATTAAAGCCATGCTAATCTCCTTTGATTGAGGTTAGTATAGACTTAAGGTTTTCTTCAAAAACAAATTTTTACAAGCATCAAAAGAGGCATTTCAATAAGCATATGATGATCTAAGTTAAGTGAAGATATCAGATATGAACAATCACTCAAAACAGCAAACTATCGATGCACTGAATATGGAAATCATAGTGAAAATGCATCCCAAGGTATGGTCAAGATCAAAATATGCTACGCTAATCATTAACATATGAAATAGGCATGTTGAGATGAAGAAAATCATTGCAAAAATAAGCAGAGTTGTTTTAACATCAATAATTTTTATTACTCAAAACACCATTGAAGCATAAAGAAAGCCATAAAAACCCTAGGACTACCATAAACAAAGTCATAATAATGCATGGAAGCCTTACAAGGGTTATGGAAACATGGAAGTTCACTAAGATGATGATGAAAAAAATAAAAAATGAAAAGAAGAAAATATAGAAAATATAACAAAATATAAGCATGAACTCCTAGTTATATCCTTAAATAGCAATCCTACAATTTCTTCCTCACTTTTTTCCTTTTTTTCGCTATAGATTGGCAAAAAAAATGAAAAGAAAGAGCTTTTGGTTATGGTGGCTATGGAGGATAGTCTTCAAGGTAGAGATAAGGGAAATTAGAGGTCTTGAAAGTGTTTTTGGAAAGGTGGAAAGGGAACTACGGGAATAGAGTTTTTGAAAGAACTTCAATTTTTTATAGTGGCTAATGTAAAAAAAAAAGTTCCCTTCTCAGTTGACTAAAAATTGGATTATGTAGTGGATAATTTTAGCCACTAAGATGACCTAGTAATGGAGGCATATAGGACTTTTAGCATGTACAATATGATGACTCATTGTACTAATGTGATAACTTTCAGTATTTGATTAGTTAACATTGATTCTTACGAGAAAAGAAAACCATGCATTAGATTATCAAATGAGTAATCTCAAGTTTGTCCTTCATAAAATCATATTTCTCATAAAATACCCTTATGCAAAGCTTAATAAGCTTTTCTAAAATGTGTTAATCCAATGTTAGAGCCCAAAAATTAAATCCATATGATTTGTATGAAGTCATTTCCGATATTGCATGATTTTTTAGGCTAATGTCGTGACCAAATTTGAGTTTTGAGGTCATGGTATGAATGGAGGAAAAAAGTCTCAAATTACATCAACAATAGCATTGTCTATTGATACATTAAGCTTTGTATCGATAAATTGAGCAAAAAACCCAGAATGTATTGATATTTTGAATACAGTATTAATATAAAGCATAATGTATTGATACCAGCAAGCTTGTATCGATACAGACACTCTTATGTTGATATTTCTTAGCCAAAAATCATGATTTTGGCTACAACGTATCTTTGTATCGATGCAAACACCTTTGCTATCGATACCACTTTTCAACTATTAATACTGTGCACCATGGTATCGATGCAGCTACTAAGATTTTGGAATTTGAATGATGCAGAGCCCTGTATTGATACCCTACACCTACATATCGAGACATACATATATAAATATAGATTTTTCTTACAGTTGACTCTCTTAACATTGTACTTTAGACAAAAATGGTGGGAACTTGATGCATGCTTCTTCGAATAACCTCGATGGTACCTCGGATGATGACTTCTGACACTTAAATGTTGGCTGGGACAAAATAAGGTGTCTATAATGAATAGCAAAGGTGAAATTACTCATTTTCTTAGCTCATGCATGGCTTTCTTTGTCTGCAAGAATCAAGATTAACATATCAAATGTTAAAAAATGCCCTTTCTGCTTGGTTATTTTGATAGCTTGGTCCTATGTAATCTAATTTTCATGCTCAGAAAGAGAAACACAACACATATTACTTCTACGTCCAAAACATTCCTTCCCTAGTAAAAATAGTATTTTCAAAATTTCCCTTTTACTCATTCGAACAATCTTTTAAAACCTCCCATTTCCTTTATTTTCACCATCCAAAACCCCTTTATGTAACCCAAAAGCTCTTTCTTTGCGTTACCTTCTTGCTAATCAATAGCAAAGAGAGGAAAAAAGTGAGCTTAAAGCTAAAGTTATTTTTTACCTAAAGGCAAGCTAACGTTTAAGGTTTTTTGGTATATTTTCATCCCTTCTTTATTTATTTTCTATTTTTCATCATTTGCATCATCTTAGTAAGCTATCCAAGTTGCTATGACCTTTCTAGTATTCTCATGCATTATTATGGCATTGTTTATGGTAGTTTTAAGGTTTCCATGGCTTTCTTGATGTTTTGATGTTGCTGGGATGGCTAAAAATGCCATGTTTTGGTTTACCATCATAGCAGCCCTTGTCCATGCACTTTCGCTATGCTTAATTCATTTTCACATTATCATTTTATGTTTAAATGTCCATCCTAGCATGATTTGAGCATGATCATGCATTTAGTTACATTTCTAGCAAGTTTGGATTGACTAAATGTTGATTTATGGTGTTATTTTGAAAGCTCATTCATATTTGTCATTTTTACTTTATTTAATTATCATGTGTTTGCTAAAAATGTCTTTATGATGCTTGCAAAAATCTATTTTTTCAAAAAAAAACCCTAAGTTAAGTCTATATTACCTTCAATAAATGGACTTTAACATAGATTTAATGTTTTCTTTAATTAGTTCATCAATCTTAAGGATAAAACAAGCTTTCCATGTTAGGATTCATGGTTAAATGAGGCTAAATATTTTGATTTTCAAAATAAAATATCCTTTTATACTTGTTCTAAAGTGTTTATGCCTTGATTTTGAGGTCTAATACCTCTTTGCTAGTGACTTAGTTAATTAGTTGCTCTAACATCTCGAACTACTCTGAGATTATGTGAATAAGCTTATGAAGTCACTGCCACTGACCTTCTTTGTCATGGATATTCTAATGTCCTAATCCAAGCCTAGTTCTAGGAAACTCAAAAAACGAAAAAAAACCCTCTATTTTTGCCCTAGCAGCATCGTAGCCATGACTTGAAACATCATTTTTGAACCCAAATGATTTCCCTTAGAGGCCATCGAATTACCTATCCAACGATACCTTATTTGCCTTTTGATGCGTTGAATAAAAGATTTTCAATTTTTTGAACTTTTTTATTCAAAACCCTTAAAATCAAGTATTCAAATTCTATTTAAGCCGTTTTCACTCATCAAATGATTTTTCTAGATTTTTCATCAATTTTCCCAAAAATTACATGAAATTTTCTTTTCAAAAGGTATCATTTGTGATCTAATGCTCTCAAATGAGTCTAAAGCAATTTTTCAAACTTCATTACACCTTTTCCCTGCACATACTGCCAATGTTGAATCAAATTCAATTTCAAAAATTGATTCGACCTAGAAAGCAATTTTCTGGGATTTTTGAGATATCTTTATGTTAATTCTTGTTAAGTTACCTTTCCAACAATACATTATTTACCCATTAAAGCCTTCGAATTAACGCAGAGTAAATTTATAAAGATGGATAGCATGATGTTGTCTCTTATTTCTCAGACTCAAGATTAACTGAATTTGTCTGAACCACCTTTATTAGGCAGTTGAATGCCTTGAAGTGAATCCAAGTAATTCACATCATGAGGTTAGGAGCAACAACATAAGTTCCACTAGTCTCGAATTAAGGCTTAAGAGAAAAAAAATTTAATCTTGTCATTTATTTCAAATCACAAATCTAAAATTAAAATTCATATTCTAGAACACTCCATTTTCCAAATTTTGCCAATCTTGTTATTTTTACCAAAAATACTCCATTTTCCAAAAATTACTGAAGTAATTTTTTTAGAGGAATATTCTAACCTTCATTTTCTGAGTGGATACTCCAACCCTAGTTTCAAACTTCAATCAAAATCTAAATTTTCTCTTTCTCAAACATCTTTGGGCTTTTCATTCAAAAATCTTTTTTCCATGTCTCAAGCGAACCCTTGAGTCCAAATGTAGCTCAAAATTATCATTTAGGTTATTCCTCAATAATTAAAGATAATTATGAGATATATCCCAAATGTTCCTCTTTGTCTAAGCTTTTGGTGTGTTTTTTTTTGCAATACTTATTTATTATTTTTCTTTCTTACTAACATATTTCCCTTTGTGGTGTCCATTTTGCATTCATATTTCTAAATTGTTTTTGCAAATTACAAGGTAATGTTTTATTTTGGCATATTTCTAGTGCTTGACACAAAATATCAAATTTTTTAAATTAAATTTGGAGATTATTCTTAACAAAAAATTTTTATGTTCTGCACCTTCCTAGAATGCTTATGAGATTCAAATCTTCCTTAAAACCTAACGTCGTAACCTACCCCTGTAGTGTTCTCAACTTAAAAAACATAATGGAATCAAATAGAAAAGGGCTTGCCTTTAGGTTATCCCTTAGTCGGATTTGAATTCAGCATGAAGGAGTGAAGGTGGAGGGAATAACCGTAGGACGAATTGAACATCTAGCTTGTCTTAAATGGCCATTACGAAATGGCCAAGACTTAAAGTCACATTAATCGTTTTGGGCAAGGTATAATTAGATACCTATCAAAATCGGTGATTCCAGGTTACAAAACATGAAATAATGATTTTACAAAACTGCATATACCATAGTTTATTTTTTAGAAAGGGTCTAGGAGTTGGTTACCCATGAGGAAGGATTAACACCCCTATAATGCCCAAAATTAATACCATCTAACTATAAGTTATCTAAGCCTTGGTTTTCCTCTATTTTATATTTGTTCATCATTTATATGTAACCCCCTTCTTATAAATGCAAATTGTTAAATATTTATATCCAGGTTTTCATGGTAAAAGTTTAATTAATATCTCTCTATGTAACCCAAAAAGGAGGAGAAACATAGAGGGTTTAGTAAAACGATCTCCGGATTGATTTAAAAGAGGATACTCTATGTCAAGCACTAGAGGGATGCTGACATAGAACACTACCTTGGATTTTATGAAATTTAAGTTTGAAATCATGAATGCAAAATCATCATTGAAAAAGAAAACGTGTTAGTAAGGCATAAAAAAACATAATAAATATTGCCTTAAGGATGAATACATAAAGAAATAGAAAAAAGGGGACAGATGGTATGTATATCATAATTGACCTTTTTTATTGAGAATAACTGGATTGATAATTTTGAGACATGTTTGGAATCGATGGCCGTCTTTGGGTAAAAATTTTGATAAAAGGTCTGAGGAGGCTTGAGGAAAAACATTTAGAATTTTATGTCTTAAAAAGTAGGTTTGGAGTATTCCCTTAGAAAAGCAGGGTTAAAGTATCCCCTCAAAAAAACAAGGTTAGAGTATCCTTTCAAAAATGCGAGGTCAGAATATCCCCTTTAAAATTTTTGAGTGATTTTTAAAAGTTAAAATTCTTCATATATTTTGAGGAAAATATAGATCTTAGGATTGAAACTTGATAATTTAAATAGAAAATGGAAATTAATTTTAAAAAGGAATTTAGAGTCTTGATTTGAGCCTAATTGGACCTATGTCATGACATAAAACTCTTGTTAGTGTAAGCTTTACAAGCCAATCATTATGGCTTGTAAGGCGCTATTATTTAGTAATTTAATGTAATCAAGTATTATATTTATTTTATGTTGCAAGGTATTTCTTTATCCATAAAATTTAATTGTATAATTATTATAAATATCTTATGTAGGTAAAGCCGATGAAACACATTGGCCATTCAAGGGAATTATAAAGAGTTACAATTATGAGACCCATATGCATCAAAGCTATGTTTCTAAAAATATTCTTGGTTATCATATTGTCAAGGTAGGGCATTGACAATGCATAAAGATTCACATATGTAAACCTCTATGCATAGGATACATGTATCTAATATTAAAAGGTAAAGTATAAAGATACTTAGGGATATCATATGGGTACTTGTTATAGTAACAAGTTTACTAAACATGACTCGTTATGAGAGTTCCATTTGGTATTTAACTCAAATCTATGGAAATACTCTTATGTCAATAATGTAAATGATCCTTAGACTTTTGATAGTAGGTCATCTCATATGAGGAGTGTCATGCTTTGATTCCATCACGAACAAGTCCATAATAGATGGATGCTTATGGTAGGGTGATCTCGGGTATGGTGTGAATCATATGGTAGGTTAATCAGTGGCCCAAGAGGATTCATTACCCTAAATGATATAAGGGGATATATCTCCCATTAACCTCACCCATGTTAACTCAAAGTCCTCGGCCAAAGGTAATATGGATTATAGAGTTAACACATAAAGGTTGCATACTAATATGGATGAAGCTAAGAGTAGAGGCTAAACCATGCTCTTGCTAATTCTAGATATATGATGAAAGGGTATATATTACAATGAGATACTAAACACTGAAGGGCTTGTCAAAACCATCTTGACACTCATTGCATGTTGAGTGGCCGTAATACATTGCTAGATGCCAATCTTGGTCTAGAAATATAAAATATTCTTAATTAGGCTATTTTTAATTTATTGCCAATATGGTGGGGACCTGATAGGTCACACGCATGAGGGTGATTAATAGAAATTAAATTGAGACTAAATTTATATGTCTAATATATGTAATGGTTACTTAGGCCTAATTTGAATTAGTTCATGTGAGCTAGAGGCAAGATTATAATTTCTCAAAAATTAAAATTTTAAAGCTTATGATTGTCATCCCACGTAGATGGTTTTGCACTTGAAAAATCGGCTAAGAAAGCTTAGAAAACCTAGTTGGCATTTTCTCCCAAAAAGCCTGAAGAGATCACACAGTCTTTGGTTTCTTAGAAGAAAATTATTTTTTTCTTAGCTCTTTAATTGTTGAATCAAGATCTCCTAAGTGCAAAGAAAGAAATCTTAGTTGCTAGCATGGCTTTTGGCAACAAAGTCTCTTCCTTATTGAAGGTTTTTTGGTTCTTTTTTGTGGATAATCGTTAGAGGCTGAATTCCTGGACAACTTTGGTTTATGACATTGAGGCTCAGTGTTTTTGATAACTAGGTCATGGTTGGCGCAATCCTCTCTGAGAAGTTGATTCCAATTAAAACTCTTACATATCATCAAACACCTGATTATCCAATTATATTAACTTTCTTAAATTGTCAAAGATCTATATTGGATAAAATAATAAGCATGGAATTAAAATTCAATTAATTTGATAAATTAAAAAAATATATTTAATTTAAATGATTAAACTATTCGAAATATGATTTATTTTATATGATTAGAATAAATGTTAATCATATAAAAAAATTGTTTTCTTAATTAAATTATTTATGGATTAATTATTTAAGCATAAAAAAAATTGGTAACTTGAATTTAAAACACATGTTTATATATGTGTTCGATGATTATGGACTAGGCCTAATATGATTGTGGATGTATGGTGCATTATTTATGGATGTTTAAATTTTTTAAATAAGGTCCACAAACCCTGCTTTATCTCTATTTTCTCCAAGGTTGTAAAATTATTTTCTCACCTGAATCCCCTCAAATGTAACTCGATTTCTTTATTTTAAATGTAATTAGGCTCCATAAGTGTAAAATTTGGGTTAGTTAGGAAAGATGTTTTAACTCAAAGATAGAGATCTAAGCGAAGGAACCATAAAGCCTGGGATATTGCAAAAAGCTTTTAAAAACTTTGTATGTGACCACCTAGGAATTGACCAAGCAATTTTCTTTGATGGCTTAAGGAAACTGCACTAGATAGTAGCCCATGGTCATCAAGTAGTATGCATGATAGCAGATTTATTTTATGCTACATTATAAATACTACGCATGCAAATATGATGTTACCTTAATTAAAAGACAAAATAAATAAAAGAAAGTTCCTCATATAATATTAAGTCACATGCTTCGCATGATAAAGACATCTTTCATTATTCATAAGAATATACTTGAGTCTAGTTGAAGGTGATTTGTTGAGTCACTTAAGGTCCCTTTTGCCCGATAATGTAAGTTATGAGTAAAAAGTCCTACTCAACCAATGTTGTATGCTTCGAATGTGTCACACTTGATCATAAAATGTTAGAGGTGATGGCTAGTTAAAATGTATATGATGCATTTAGGTAAAAAGTTGCCACTTAACTGATCTAAGAGTTGCATAGAGATGTAATTGGTAAGCTATCTTACCAACTTAACTAGGCTTGTTGTAATTTGTTAAGTCGATCAAGGTTGCAACATGTTAAAAGGAATCTCAGCCCACTAGAAATACCTTGAAGAGATTTTTGAATAATAGTAAAGGTTATTATTTCAAAAAAATTTAGTGGGAGGACCAATAAAGATTTAATACCTTGTCATTATTGATTTAATACATGAATAACTAATATATACTCGTTTTATACTAGGTTATTGATGGTGGTGTTTATATTAACTGCATTGCAATGCATACTTGATGGCATAAGCCCAAAGTGTTTGGATTGGTATGTGAAATTGAAAAGTGCTCTCAATAAAAGGAAGGTAGGTAACTTTCACATCACTGAATTGAACTATTCTACTATTAATACTACCACTTAGATAATAGTTTCAAGATATAGATCTCACTTATATAATGATATAAACATGTTAAAGAATAGTAGAAAATTAGGCTCTAATGAGGTAATTCTCAAAATCGGCAATGGATGAAAAGTTGAGGTTGTTGCTATCAAAACCTATAGCTTATCATTTCCTACAAGCATGATAATAGAACTAAAAGAATGTCTTTGTGTTCCAAGATCGTCTAAAAACATCATTTCAGTTTCATATGTCACCGAGAATAATAATTTAAAATTTAGATGAAAGATGATAGTTGCACAATTATTGTAAATGACATGGTCTATAGACGGCCTCATTATGGAATGGGTTGGATGTATTGGATACATATTTACCTTTACTCAATATGGATATTAATAAGGCAAAAAGTAATGACCCAAGTAAAACCTACATCTAGCATTGTAGACTTGGTCATATCAATGAGACTCGAATAACGAAGTTATAGAAATAAGGCTATCTATACCCGTTTGATTATGAATCATATGGGACATATCCCCTTGGAAAAAATGACCAAAAGACTCCGTCCACTAGTAAAAGGGCTATAGATTTATTAGGCCTAGTACATTTAGATATATGTGGACCAAGGAATACAAGGGCTAGAGATGGGTATTCTTACTTCATTACCTTTAACGATAATTATTCAAGCTATAGGTATGTGTATTTAATGATATACAAGTCTAGAACTTTTAAAAAGTTTAAAGAGTATAAGGCTGAAGTAGATAAACAAACTGGCAAGAGTATTCTTGCTTTTAGATCTGATCTAGGAGGAGAATACTTTAGAATGCTTAGATCGTCTAACTAAAAATAAGGTTCTGTCATAATGAACTCCACCTGAAACTTCATAACATAATGGAATGTCTGAAAGCAGAAACTGAACTTGGCTAAACATGGTTTGTTCCTTGATGTCTGAGGTTGAGATTTCGATATCCTTTTAGAGATATGCCTTAAAACTATTACTCATCTTCTTAAAAAGGTTACATCCAAATCTATTGATAAGACAGTATATGAAATGTGAAAAAGTAAAAAGCCAAATTTGTTTTACATAAAGATTTAGGATGCACTATTTTCGTGAAGCATATAGCGACTGATAAGCTTGGAGTAAGACTAGTTAAATGTAAGTTTGTAGGATATCCTAAAAAATTGCTAGATACTATTTTTATGATCCTAATGAGTAAAGGGTGTTTGTCTCAAAACATGGACACTCTTTAGAGAAAAAGTTTCTACTTGAAGGGTCTAATGGGAGTAAATTGATCTTAAAAAAATTCAAGAACCACAAATAAACATTCCCATGGAACTTGAGCCAATAATTGAAGCATCCGATGCTCAACTTTGAACTCAATAAATAAAACTACTTTGTCGATCTGGTAGAAAAAGCATGCACTAGAGAGATACAAATTTTTTGTGGGTCAAGATAACTTGCCTTGTGATACTGAACCTACCATAATTGAAGAAGCAATGTCCAACATTGACTCCAATAAATTGCTTGAAGCCATGAGATCTGAAATAGATGCCATAGAAGAAATCACCAAGTATGGACTTTGTTTGATCCACCTAAAAAAGAAATCACCAAGTATGGACTTTGTTTGATCCACGTAAAGGGATAAAACCCATAGGGAGCAAATAGGTTTTTAAATGAAAGACTCACTTTGATGGCAATGTACAAACATTTAAGGCCAGATTGGTGGCAAAAGGTTATAATTAAGTAAAAGGCACTGATTTTGAGGAAACTTTTTCACCAGTCACCATGGTAAAATACATTCAGATCATGCTTGCTATAATTATATATAATGATTAGGGATACAGTAGATGGATGTAAAAACTGTATTCCTTAATGGAAATTTGCAAGAGGAAGTGTACATGACACAAACTAATGGTTTTACATCTAAGTCAAATCAAAATGAGGTATGTATATTGAGAAAGTCCATATATAGGCTAAAGCAAGCTTCACAAAGTTGAAATATCAAATTGGATGAAGTAATTAAAGAATTTAGCTTCATAAAGAATCCTGATGATCCATATGTCTACAAAAAGATGAATTGGCAAGCTATCATTTTTTTAGTGCTATATGTTGATGAGATATTGCTCATAGGAAATGACATACTAATGTTGCAGACCACTAAGGTGTAGTTGTCTAGACAATTCTACATGAAGGATTTCGCAAAAGAATTAAAATCTATATAGATAGATCAAATTGACTACTTGGCTTATCCAATCCACTTACATGGATAAAGTGCTAAAGAGGTTTAGCATGGAAAATTCTAAAAGAAGAAACTTACCTATAATACATGGTTTACATTACTCAAAAGAATTGTGCTCAGGACATTAGATGGAAGAACACACATCAAGGGGCTAAACTTTTTGTTAGGAGTCATACTAATGCTACCTTCCAATATGATTAGGTTGACAGTAAATCACAAAGTAGTTTTGTATTTACCTTTAATAGTGTTATAGTCGGTTGGAAAGTTTCCAACCATGAAAAGACTATAAACTCAACAACTAAAGCTGAATATATCTTTACATATGAGGCCATGTTACAGAAGTTTGGATGGATAAGTTTATTTGATGAACTTGATATAGTCCTAAGCATTGTTATTGTGATAAGAATGAACCCATAACATAAGCTAATGAACCAAGGTCTCATCACAAATCCAAACATGTGTTACAGTAGTATCACATCATTAAAGATATTATAGAGAGAGATGATGTTAGTTGAAACGAGTACCCACTAAGGAGAACTTAATTGATCCTTTCACTAAAGTTCTGTCCCAGCAAAAACAGGATTGTTATATAAATGGTATGGGACTTAAACATAAGGGCAATTGGCTTTAGTGCTAGTGGGAGATTGTTAATGTAAGCCTTGTAAGCCAACCGTTGTAGCTTGTAAGGAATTATCATTTAGTGATTTCATGTAATCAAACATTATATTTATTTAATGTTATAAAGGTATTTCTTTATCCATAACATTTAATTGTCTACTTGTTATAAATATCTTATGTAGATAAAGCCTATTAAACACATTGGCCTTCCAAAGGAATTGTAAAAAGTTCCAATTATGAGATCCTGTGCATCAAAGTCATGTTTCTAAAATCATTATTGGTGCCAAGATAGGGCATTGATAATGCATAAAGACTGGCATACATTAAGCCTCCATGCATAAGAACATGCAACTGATCTCATAAGTTAAAGTATAGAGATACTTAGAGACATTATATGGATGCTTGTTATAGTAACAAGTTCACCGAACATAATGAAAGTTCCATTTGGTATTTCACTCAAGTGCCTATAGAATACTCTTATACATTAATAGTGTAAGTGATTCTTAGAATGGTCATACCAAGTCATCTAATATGAGGAGTGTCTGGCTTTGACTCCATCATGAATAGTCCATAATAAATGAATGCTTATGGCAAGGTGGTTTAGGTATGGCATGAATCATATGTTAGGTGAATGAATGGTCTAGAGAGGATTCATCACCCTAAGTGATATGAGGGGACATATCTCACATGTACCTAGCCCGTGTTAACTCAAAGTCCTTGGCTAAGGTAATATTGATTATGAAATAACACATGGGGGCTGCATACTAATATAGAATGAGTTAAGAATAGACACTAAACCATGCTCCTGCTAATTCCAAGATATATGATGAGAAGATATATATTACATTGAGATACTAAACACTTAAGAGAATGTCAAAACCATCTTGACACTCCCTGCATGTTGGGTGGCCATGATGCATTGCTAGATGACAATCTTGGTCTAAAAATATAAAATATTCTTAATTGAGCTATTTTATATTTTTTGCTAAAATGTTGGGGGGCTTATAGGGCACACATATAAGGGTAATCAATAGAAATTACATTGAGACTAAATTTATATGTCTAATACATGTAATGGTTACTTAGGCCCAATTTGACTGAATTCATATGGGACAGAGGTAAGATTATAATTTCTCAAAAATAAAATTTTAAACCCTAGATATATTGCGTCATGATTATCATCCCATATAGATGATTTTTCACTTAAAAAATGGCTAAGAAAGCTTTGAAAACCCATTTAGTGGTTTCTCCCTAAAACCCTAAGAAAATTTCGCAATCTTTGATTTCTTGGAAGAACAATGTTTTTTTCTTGCCTTTTGATTGTCGAATCAAGATCTTCTAAGTGTTGTAAGGGAAGATTTATTGAGATCTAAGCTACTAGCATGGCTTACAGCAACAAGATCGCTTCTTTTTTCAAGGTTTTCCAACTTACCTTTATGGATAATCGTTAGGACAGCTTTATTTTATGACAATTAGGCTTAGTGTTTTTGATAATTGGGTCATGGATGTGCTAAAAGACTTCTTATGATTGAGGTATGTTTGAATCCTTGCTAGATCTCTAGGTTTTTTTATCTTAAAGATTAGTCAAGCTCATGCAATACGATCTTGTTTAGGGAGTCTTGGATTTTCTTTATTGTTTCATTTTCGCTGCCATGTTTATGTGTTATTTGTAAAATTTTTGTTATCTGTTTAATTGATGCCTCCAAGCATTCCACAACTCTATGGGAAAAACAATTGAATACATTTTAAGTCATTCAAATAAATTAAAAAGAAGGTTTGGGAAAATCCTAGTGACTTTTATCAAGTTTGATGAAAACAGGGGACAAAATCAAACTATCCATCTTCCTAAATTTATTCAGTTTGGTCCAAAGGTTTTTGATGGCAATCAAGATACCATTAGTAAGGTAACCTGGTAAGGATTATTGTAAATATATTGCAAAAATCCTAGAAAAGTGCTTTTTCGATAGCATTAATTTTTTTGAAGCCAGGTCCGAGTTAGCGTTATCAGCAAATGCAAGAGAAAAAGAATAGTAAACTTTAAAAAATTGTTTTAGACCCAATTATAGTTGTTTATTCACAAACAAGATCATTTTATAAAGTGAAGTTAATGAACTTTTTATAAAAAAATAATTTAAAAAATCTTGAAAAATCATTTGATTGGTCAAAATTTCCCAAACAGAATATAAATCACTAATCCTATGTACTTCAAACAATGAAGGTTAGAAAAATCTTAACTCTCACATCTGGAATGATCTAGAGGCATATGAGGTGCCGTTGTAAAGATAATTTGAGGCCCTTTCCAAGAAAAAAATGTCAAAAATTCCAAAAAATCATTTAGAGTCCAAAAATAATTCTTCAAATCAAGACTATAGTGATATCAGTATGAAAATAGAGGTTTCTTTAAGTTTATGGGTTTTATGGTCACATGTCAAGGTATCAAACATATGAATGCCTAATCACTGAGTTCTATGGCAATGGTGTAAAAAACTAATCCAACTCCTAAGAGTGGGCTGTGGAATTACTCACTATCCACACCATTAGTCATGATAGAAAGCTTCAAACAAGACTTTAATAGAACACTTGAAAACAGTTTTGGTTTTTATAACTTTTAAAAACAGAATTTGCTAAGCCTAAAAAGGCTATGATTCCAAATGTTTAAGCTGGATATATCCCTAAGATTGGAGAAACAATATATTAAAAACATTAAATCCATGTTAATCCCTATTGTTTAAAGTTAGTATGGACATGACTTAGGGTTTTCTTTGAAAATAGATTTTTACAAGCATCATAGAGGAATATCAACAAACATATGATGAACTAACCTAAGTAAACATATCAAACATGAGCAAATATTCAAAACAACAAGTTATCCATGCATTTTAACAAGGAAATCATAGTGAAAATGCAACCAAAGTCATGGTCAAGGTTAAAATATGCTAGGATGAGCATTTATACATAAAATGAGCATGTATAATAAGGAAAACATGGCAAGAATGCATAAATACGGCTGCTTTAATGCTAACAAGAGATATGGCACTTTCTATAATCAAAATAACATTAAAGCATTAAGATAGTGATCAAAATTCTAAGGTTACCACAATCAAAGCCACAATAATGCATAGAATCCTTAATAAGTGCATGGAAACCTAGAGGTTCACTATGATGATAATGAAAAATAGAAAATAGAATGAAGGAAAGATGGAAAATATACCTTAATGAAAACCTTAATGCCTAGTTTCTTTCTTGAGCAGCAACCAAACAACTTTGAATTCACTTTGTTCCCTTTTTTTTGGCTATGGATAAGCAAAAAAAAAATGAAAAAAAAGGAGCTTTTGGGTATGGTGGCTATGGAAAAAGGTTTTAAGGGTTGAGATGAGGAGAATGAGAGGGTTTGATAGGCTTTTTAAGAAAATGCAAGAAGAGCTATGGGAAGATAACTTTTTAAAAAAGCTCAAAAGTTTTTTATGGTTGATGCAAAAGTCGTGTAACCTTCTTAGCTGAAAAAGAAAGTTGGATTATAGAGGATGGACTCTAGCCAATAAAATGACCTACCAAAAACGGTATATAAGACTTTTGGCATGTACAACATGATGACTCACTACACCAATGTGAAACCTTTTAGCATTTGATTGGTTAATCTTGATTCTTGCAAAAAAACAAAACCACGCACTAGTTGATCAAATAAGAATCTTAACTTCATTAAATTAGATTTTTTTCATGAAATGCCCTTATGCCAAGCTCAATAGGCCTTTTTAAAATGTGTCAATCTAATGTCTAAAGCCCAAAAATGAAATCTATATGATTTGTATAAGTTACGTCTTATTTTGGATGATTTTTAGGCCAACGTCATGATCAAATCCTTTTTTAGATGTTACAGTGAAGAAAAGTGTGAGAAAGGCATGACATAGGTGAAGTTTTGCCTTATGGTATCGATATAAAAAACTTTGCATTGATACCAAAGGCCTTTAAGTATTGATACATGCTGCATTTTTGGCTCATAATATTAATAAAATAAAGCTCATATGGATACCATGCATAACATTTTTCTATATCAATACCTAAACCTTCTATATCGATACCATGCCAAAAATTTCCTGGGTATTGATACTACAAGCCCTGTACAAAAACATCTTGCCCAAAGTTCATGATTTTAAGTATGACATAACTCTATATCGAAATAAATACCCTTTGTATCAATACCACTCCCTAGATATCAATAACATGCCCTTTGATATCGATACAAATAGTAAGATTTTGGAATATGAATGATGTGGATCCTTATATCGATACCTTAAACCCATTTATCGAGACATACATATAAAAACATGATTTTTTTACCTTTGACTCTCTGAACCCTTTTGCCTTGGTTGGGAATAGTAAAAAACTAACCCATCTTTTTTCTAGTGACTTTGATGGTGCCTCAGATGATTACTTCTAATAGGTATCTTTAGTTGCCTCTCTTTGTTGTTGCCATGTATCAGGGATAGAGTAAAGACAAATAAATACTTATTTTGTTTAGGGTGTAATGATGCCTCCTGAATACCTGCAAAAATGAAGATCTAATTAGAATCACACTAAGGTAGGCAGGATAAGATGATAGTGATTTTGACTGGTAAAAAAAATTTTGATAAGTTTTGTAGGGTTTACTTCCCTACTAGGCTTGTAAATTCTTATGGTTTGACCCCCTAGACAAGCACCAGTTAATGTAGGCTTTAACTCGATAGGCATCCATCTCTATATGGATTAAGATAAGGGCATCCAGCTCTTTATGGACTAACATGATAGGCATCTAGCTCTTTATGGACTATGGTAGATAGGTGTCTAGCTCTTCGTGGACTGAAATAAGTAGGCATCTAGCCTTTTGTGGACTGAGGTAAAGTTTAGGGATCTTATCTGGGGTTCTTAAGTTTTTCAAAAATGAGAGTCTGTACAAGAGTTCTTAGTATGTTTGAGACTGTGGGAGGTAGAAGCGTATACCTAGAAGATTATTAATTCTTTCATGTATGATGCATAGAGATGTGAATACACGCTTGAATGATGCAAACACAATATTTAAAATTTAATCTTGTAATCATTTGTGGCATTTAAAGTTACTTAGAGTTCTATTAGGTGTCTTTTATTTTAAACGCTTAACAATCTTACTTTCACTATTCAGAAAGTTTTTGAATGGTTGAGGTCATTTTCATTTTTTAAGGCTAAGATGACTTATGGTGCAAAGAGAGCTTTTTGAGTACATAGTAGCCTAAGCCAATTGGTAGTACCAATCAAGAATGGTTGATTTAGCTCCATATTTTGGCTAAAGTTTACTAAAAGACATCTTTGATCATGTTTTCAATATGGAAAGATCTAAAGGGTGATTCTGGCTATGGTTTTAAAATCCATTCTTAGCATTGTAGATGTGAAAAGATCTTTATTTAAGGTTCCATCTTAGTCAAAGTAATATTAGGAAATCCTGTTATCAATTTTGTACAATTTATCAATCATTATCAATTGAATGACAAGCATGATGCAATATGGCATGCAAGTATGAGAGGAAAGAAATTTAGAGAATGAAAGGGTTATGTTTCATTTTAGGAATGAAAGAGTTATATTTCATTTTAGAAAGAGGAGGAATATGATTCATGGAACATTCTAGGGCGTACAAAGAAAGTTAACTTTTCTAGGTGATTATTTCTTTTTTAATGTAATGACATGAATCTTTCATTGAGTGTTTTCGAAGACTTATCTCAAATGACCAATTCTTTTGATGTCAGTCACTCTTTGAGGAAACCCCTCAGATTGCCCTATTAAGTGATGATTGCCCTGAGCTGAGGTAGACATCACCCATTTCCTTTAGATTAAGTATAAGTGAGTTTGGCAGGTTAAATTAGAATAAGATAGGTAGGTTAGGCCAAAATTTAGTGTATGAATTATAACATGAGGGATAGGCGCTAAGTGAGTATTGGTCTGGGCTAGGGTCAAACAAAAACATGATTTGGTTGCTTAAGCTGCCCTTTCAGGTTTTCAACTTAGGTGAGTTTAGTTCCCTGGATGCCACTTTTGATTTTCATCTAAGATTTCTTTTGAAGATGAGGATGTTTTCATAGTTTTCAAATTGAAAGACTCTTTTAAGCATAATATTTTGTTTACTTTATAAAATAGAGTTATTTAGTCTTATTATTCATATTAAATTAGCTAGGTCTTTGCTATTTTTATTTAACTTTTATTTATAGTAGTATTATTTTATTTAAATTTTATTTATTTTTTAGCAGTTTTTAGTTTAGTATTATTTACTTTCCTAATATTTTAATTGTTTAGTTATTTAAATAATTTCCATATTTTTGTAAGTTAAAACCTAAAGAAGTTTCCAAAAATGCAACAACTTAATCAAAAAGTAAAGTGGCCTCAATCAAAAGAAGTGATTATGTTTGGCAATTTCCAAAAATAAATATTTCCAAGCTACTTAGAGACCAAGTTTCTCCCTTAGGCTTTGCCTATAAATGGGAGTCTTAAGATTAGACTTAGAGACATCTCAGAGACATCCCAGATACTCTATAGTTTTAATTTTCTTTAGTTTTTAGAAGATGAGAGAAACCAACATAATATTTAAGAAGTTAGAGAGATTTTAGAGAAACTTAAAGATCAAAGATCCAGCCAATCTTAGTTTTTTCTTTCCCTTTTCTCTTTTTATCTTTCTTGTATTATTTATGATGGTGAAACCCCTTGTTTTTATATTTTATATGTTTATTATGAACTAGATTATTTGGTAGGGTTACAATGGAACTGAACATGTAATTTGGATTAGTTTATTTTTTCCTAACTTAAAGATATTTGAGTTATTTGTTCAATCTCGTTCTTAATGCTTCTAATTGCTTGATCACCAATTAGATTCACTTAGTTATCTTAATGAACTTAGAAAAGGGAATTTTATGTTTGACCTAAATTAAATGACATGTTTCACATTCATTTATTAGGATGAATTGATCTACATCTTAGATAGGAATATACGAGCATGCCATATGTAATCAAATTAGAGTCTAAGCTTTATGAGTTTCTTTTTATTCAAATTTGCATAGGAATATAGTAAATTGGTTAAGAGAGATATGTTTATAAGACCATCGAAAAATACTTATAAATAAATTAAGACTATAGGTTAATAACTCATTATCGTTAAGAGAGTATGACTTTATTCAAATAAAATGTTGAGAGAAATTATAATCCTAGGCTCCTATTATTATTATTATTATTATTATTATTACTATTATTATTATTATTATTATTATATTTAGTTTTAATTATAATTTTTAATTGTTTGTTTGAATAAGATTAAGTTGTTTCAATTTTAATAATTAACAAATTTAGTATCAATTTCTCATGGGATTGACACCCTATTTTATCATTATATTACTTGTTGCAATATGTTCACTTGTGTGGTAGAAAGTTGACAACAAACCTTTTGGAACCGTTGTCGGGGAATTGTTTTACTATTTTTATTAGTATTAATATCAAGCAATCTTAGTCTTACTTCAAACTTTTATTTATTTATTTATTTATCTATTTATTTTATTTTTATTTTAGGTAAGCTAAGAAGATGGCATTCTATAATTATCAATGGTCATCTAAGGAAGTTAAACAAAGGAAAGCACTAAATGCCATATTTGCAAAATTGGCTACAATTTCTAGGAAGCTTGACGATTTGACTGCACATTCTATCCAAAGCCCGTTAATAACTTGTGAATTATCTAGGGGAGGACAGCTAGTGATCATTGACTAATTTATGCTAAATCCATTCAATATGTTGGGAACTACAGTATGCAGCAAGATTATTTTTATTTCAACAACTATCATTCAAATTGGGGTGATCATTCAAATTTTGCTTGGTTCAACACTTAATGGCCTTCATATTCAGTCAATCTAACCTTTCATCAAGGCTTTTCACCATTTGCCCAAGTTTCTATCTTAGAAAAGAAGACATAATTAGAAGAGATACTGATGCAATATACTGAAAAAACTGAAAACCGATATGCTATCATTCAGAATCTAATAGTATCTTTAAGGAACCTTGAGACATAAGTGGGCCAACTTGTGATGCTGAGATAAATTTTATGATCAGTAAAGAGATTGAAGGGGATGACAAGCAACCAAAATCATTAATTTAGCTTGAAGATGAAATTTTGGTTGATAAACATATTAAATAGGTTCAAGAAGAGAAAATGCAGTCCAACCTACCATGATCCTTTTCAAAAGAATATGATGAGTCTTTATAGTCAATTGGGTGGAGAATGCATCTAACGAAGTCTTCATAGAGAGTTATTCCACTGACTCATTTGATGTCTCTTTGATTTCAACTTTTGAGCTGGATAACATTAACTTTATTAGGCGATCGAAGTTGTTATAATCACAACCATATTCCATTAGTTTCATCCTCTATTTGAACCATTGGAATTTTTAGCTAATGCAATGAAATCTTTAAAGTCTCTTATTTAAAAACCACCTTTATTGGAGAATAAGCCCTTATTGATACATTTAAGAAACTTTGAAAAGGCATTGAGATGGTTAATTGTCGACATAAAATGGCCTAGGAAGTTTGAGGTGAAAAGGCAACATTTCAAACATCTTTGCGAAGGCAAATTTGGTTGTCAAAGGTCCTAGAACAGTTCAGCCTACCTAAAATAACATTGAGGATAATCAAGTCGAAGGCTACAAGTCAAGCGCTTCTTGGGAGGCAACCTAAGTTTCTTAATTATTTTTCCTATTATCTAAACATTAGCATTTTATTTCAAATTTTTATTTTCAACATTATTAATTTTTTTTCATTCTTGTAGATCTTGTAAACAAAAGAAGAATAGCATAGCATTACAGCTCTAAAAGTGGCGCTATATGCCACCTTTAGTCGAACCTTGGCACTGTAGCACCAGGCTCTCGATGTTACGATGCCCTAGCATGTTAAAGGCCAGTGCTACAACACCGGGATCTTGGTTTTACAGCACTACCCGCTCGTTCCCCTTTTTGTTTTGTATTTTTGAACCTCTAGTTTACCTAGTCATTGGCACCAATGCCATAAGTTTTTAGATTTCAATTTTTAATTTTTAATTTATTTTTTTACCTTAAAAAATTTTTAAAAAAAAGTTGAAAAAATTTATTAGGATTATTATTATATTATTTTGGGATTATTTCTAATAAGTTTGCCTTATTTGATTTTCTTTTTGCATCTTTTCACCAACTTTTACAAGCATGATAATTCAAAAAGAATGACTAGAGCTTCAGTTTAGTTTCTTTCATCGAAAAGGGAGTTACATATTCTTTCTCCTTTATTTATAAACATTGAGGATAATGTTTATTTTAAGTTTGGGGGTGAGGTTATTATTTTGTTAGGGTCAAATTATTCTAGGTTATAGATTCTTGTATACTTATTTTTTCCTTTTATCATTGTTTTTGCGTAATTTTTTTCTTTGTTTTTGCATAAATTTATTTTAAGAGTGTAATATGATTAAGATATTTGTGCTTAATATGATGATGTCCTTATCATGATAAAAACTCAATCAATAATTTATCTTGATTTTTGGGAAAATATAAGCAAAATTTAATTTTGTGATTAGATTCTTTTGTTTTTCTCATTGTTAAAATGTGATTTTGAAAAATTCTGAGCACTTCATCTCTTGCATTAATTTGTATTGCTTATTTGAAAATTGTTTATGTTAATGTAAATTGAAATTATATCTAGAAGGCCAAAATTTGTTTAATTCTCTCTTGAGAAGAAATCCTAGACAACATTAAGTTAAAGAGATGATTTAGGCCATCTTTGGATTGTTTGAGCCTTTCTAAGCCTACCTTTATATATTTATCCTTAGTTACCCAATTTAAGCCTAATTGATATATCCTTTTCTTTTGATTGCTGTAGATATTTTAGTGCAGCCTAATAAGAAAAACCATGATCAACCTTCACTACATAGGCATGAGCATGAAGTTGTTTCAAAAAGTATAATGAGCCATGTTTTGAATTATGTTGTATTGGTGAAGCATGAAAGAAAAAATGGAAAAAAAAAAGGAAAAAAACACACAAAAGTGTTTAAATGAATAAACTGGCATGAAAAAGAAAGTATCATGAAAAAAAGGGGATGTGCTTTAAACTTGTTGTGAAAGGCTTAATAAAAGATTTGGCACAATGAAAAGTGTCTGTGGGTGAATTAAGCCGAAGTATATCCTTTATCGTACCTTTACCCTAGCCTTACATTACAAGCTTAATAAAGTCTTACATGATCTTTGATAAAGTGTTAGTCTATATTAGTGGAGAGAGAGATGAAAAGCAAACATGTGAGAATCTAGCATTAATTCATAGTTTGCATTAGCATAAACTTATTGGATTGCTTCAATGATTTGTAAATGGATCATTTATACATAACACCAGAAATCCATTTGAAGCATTGAGATTTATGATTGAATTGAAGTATGAATTTGACTTATGTTTGTATCTACCTTGAGTTGAGATATTTAGATGACTTTTAAAGAGAATTAAGATAATCATCATTTAAGTGCATGTATTTTAATTCATGTTTAATTTTATTTAGCTCCATTTATTTGGTTTGTAAAGGATCATTTATACATAACACCAGAAATCCATTTGAAGCATTGAGATTTATGATTGAATTGAAGCATGAATTTGACTTATGTTTGTATCTACCTTGAGTTGAGATATTTAGATGACTTTTAAAGAGAATTAAGATAATCATCATTTAAGTGCATGTATTTTAATTCATGTTTAATTTTATTTAGCTCCATTTATTTGGTTTCATTTCTTTCTTTTGTTTTGTTTTGCTCGAGGACTAGCAAAATATTAAGTGTGGGGGTGTGATAACTCTATAAAATAGAGTTATTTAGTCTTGTTATTCATATTAAATTAGCTAAGTCTTAGAGATTTTTATTTAAATTTTATTTATAATAGTATTAATTTATTTAAATTTTGTTTTTAATAGTTTTTAACTTAGTATTATTTACTAATTTTAATTGCTTAGTTATTTAAATAATTTCTATATTTTTGTAGGTCAAAACCCAAAGGAGTTTTCAAAAGTACAACAACTTAATCAAGAAGTAAAGTGAACTAATCAAGGAAAGTGATTAAGTTTGGCAATTTCCAAAAATAATATTTTCAAACTATTTGGAGACCAAGTTTCTCTCATAGGGTTTTGCCTATAAATAGGAATCTTAGGATTAGACAGAGACATCTCAAAAATATCTCAGATACTCTGTAGTTTTATTTTTCTCTAGTTTTTAGAATATGAGAGAAGCCATCATAATATTCAAGAAGTTATAGAGATTTTGGAGAAACTTAAAAATCAAAAGTCCAGTCAATCTTAGTTTTCTCTTTTCCTTTACTTATTTTTTCTTTTTTGTATTATTTATGATAGTGAAACCCCTTGTTTTTACATTTTATATATTTATTACAAACTAGTTTTATTTTTTTAGGGTTAGAATGGAACTTAACATGTAATTTGGAATATTCTCTTTTCTTTTCTTGATTTAATGATATTTGAGTTGTTTGTTCAATCTCATTCTTAATACTTAAAATTGCTTGATACCAATTAGATTAATTTGATAACCTTAATAAACTTAGAAAAGGGAATTTTGTGTTTAGACTTGGATTGAATGACGTATATTTCATAGTATTTTATTAGGATGAATTGATCTACATGTAAGTTAGGAATATACGAGCATGCCATATGTAACCAAATAAGAGTCTAAGCTTAATGAGTTTATTTGAATTCAATTTGCATAGGAATATAGTAAATTGTTTAAGAGAGATATTTTTATAAGACCATTGAAAGATACTTATAAATAAATTAGAACTATAAGTTAACAACTCATTATCATTAGCCAAGTTAAAAGAGTACTATTTTTTTCAAATAAAATGTTAAAAGAAATTGTAATCCTAGGCTTCTATTATATTATTATTATTATTATTATTATTATATTTAGTTTTAATTTATAATTTTTAATCGTTTGTTTGAATAATATTAAGTTATTTTAATTTTAGTACTAAACAAATTTAATATCAATTCCTCGTGGGATAAACACTCTAGTTTATCACTATCTTACTTATTGCGATACGTGCACTTGCTAGTTAATTCCAACAACATATTTCTCAACAGAATTAGAGTTAATAAGGTTAGATAGGTTGTTGCCATCCATCTCTATTAAAATTAGCACTCTATCGAAGAAGGTTCACTTAACCACATAGAAGGCTTCCTAATTTAGGGTCCATTTTCCTCTAGCATTTTGTGAATTGGAAGGACATTTTGGACTCAGTCTCTTTCTCAAAATTGATGAGGATGGACTTTCTTGTTATGAGCTCCCATCATATGTTTTGGTACATTTGTCCATGATAGATAGCTTTCACCTTCTTTTCATCGATAAGATTAAGTTGCTCGTATCGGTTCTTAACCTATTCAGCTTCCTCAAGCTGTGAATCCATTAAGACCCAAAGCTAAGGGATCTTAACTTTGATGGGTAATACAACCTCTATCTCATAGACTAAAGAGAACAAGGTAGCTCTTGTGGAAGTCTGAACTACTATACAATAGCCATGCAGAGCAAAGGGCAGTTTCTCGTGCCAATCTTTATAAGTTTTAGCCATTTTCTAGACTATTTTCTCAATGTTCTTGTTTATTGCTTCAATAGCTCCATTCATTATCTAACGATATGGCAATGAATTATGGTGCTTGATCCTAAATTGGAAGAGAATTGCTTCAATCATTTTATTTTTCACATTGCACATATTATTTGTAATGATTTGTTTAAAAAGCCCATGTTGGCCATTTCACAAACTTGCATAAATAGACCTAGTGACATTAGCATATGAAGCTACTTTTAACCATTTAGTAAAATAATTAATGAGCAACCAAGATAAAAAGATACCCTTTGAAGTTTTGAGGGTGATGGGTCTTATCATATCCGTGCCACATATAGAGAAAGGCCACAGGGCTATCATGACATGTAAGGGTGAAGATGGAACATGGCAATTATGGCATTTTCAAGCATAGTCAATGGAATCTTTTTCGAACATCAACCAGTAGTAGCTAGATCTCATGGCTTGCTTTGGCATTTTGTGTCTATTGGAATGCATACCATAGATTCTTTCATGGACCTCCTCTAAAATTCTCTTAGCTTCAAAAACATCCATAAATCAAAGTAATGTTTGATCACAGCCTTTCTTGTACAAGACCTCACCATCCAAAATGAAACTTCTAAACAATCTTTGAATGGTTTGCTTATCAATTTTAGTAGCATGCTCTAGGTATTTTTGATCTCGATTATACTAAAAAATATCACAATACCACAATAAACTATCATTTCCTTTTTTATGCTATAGAAATAAGCAAGAGCTTCGTGAATACTCATATGGATAGGTGTTACCTTTGACTCTCTAATTATTTCAAACATAGAGGTTAGGGTTGCTAGAGCATCTGCCACTTGGTGTTTTTCTAAGGTAAATATTAGAAGCTGATTTTATTAAATTATTATTTTAGCTCATTCGTTAGCATCCCATATTGGATTAGCTTAGTATCATGGGTTTCCCATTCCTTTTAAAGATGATAAATTACCAAAATAGAGTCCTCATATACTTGTAAAGTTCTGATGCCCCTCTCAATGGCTGCTTCGAGCCCTAATACATATGCCTCATATTTGGCTACGTTATTAATGCAGTCGAAGTTCAGTCTAGCTATGAAGGGAGAATAATCTCTATTAGGAGAAACTAAAATAGGCCTGATTCCATGCCTTGATGCATTTTAGGCTCCATTGAAATACATTTTCTAAGTTTGGCTCTAATTAATTCCATCATTCACTTAGGATATGCATAGTAGGTCCTCATCTGGGAATTTAAAATGTAAAATTCATAGTCCTCTTTAGCTTGACTTGCTAAGAGCTCAACTATCGCGCAACCTTTGATGGCCTCAATTTTATACCTTTAATGACTTTGTCGAAAGCTTATTGCCACTTATCATTCTGTACGCCAAGGTTATTTCTTAGGAGTAGGTGAAAAATTAGATCATATTTATTGGTTAGATAGGATATGAACCTGGCTACATAGTTCAATCTCTTTAAGAAACTCCTTACTTCTTTTTAGGTATAAGGTGGTGGAAGGTTTTGGATAGCCTTTACTTTATCAAGGTCGACCTTAATGCCTCATTCATTTACAATAAAGCCTAATAGCTTGCCAATGGTGCACTTGGCTGGATTTAGTTTGAACTGCTATTTGAGTAGCCTTTTAAAGAGTTCTCAAATATTGGTGACATGTTCACTCTCTTTTGAGGATTTAGCAATCATATAATCCATATAGACCTCTATCTCTTTGTGCATGCGATCATGGAATAATAACACTATTGCTCTTTGGTAAGTTACCTCAATATTCTTGAGTCTAAATGGCATAACCTTATAGCAAAATGTACCCCATATGGTCACAAAATTCATTTTTTTCATGTTCACATGAACCACTTTAATCTGATTATAGCCCGAAAATCCAACCATGAAGGAAAATAAGGAATTTTGAATGGTGTTTGTCTACTAGGATATTGATATGAAGCAAAGAGAAGTTATTTTTAGGGCTAGCTTGGTTCAAGTCCCTATAGTCTACACATATCTGCACCTTACCATCTTTTTTAGAGATCGAGATAATGTTGGCTACTCATTTGGGATAATTTGCTACTTCAAGAAATCCTACATCAAACTACTTTTTTACTTCCTTTTTAATCTTTAAAAGAATCCCTGATTTTATTCTTTTAAGCTTTTGTTGCATGGGTTTACACTCAAGTTTTAAAGGAAGTCAATGAACCACTATGTTAATGTTTAGCCTAGGCATGTCTTGGTAGGACCAAGCAAATACATCCCTGTATTCTTGAAGAAGGTTGATCAATTTAGTTCAGATTGATAGGTTTATAGAGGTTCCTATCTTAGCCTCTTTTCAATCATCCTTTATCTGCAGGTTCACATTTTGAATAGGCTTTTCATGGGGCAACATTGGTTTCTCTTCTTGTTCGATGAGTTTCAACAAATTAAGTGATACAGTGCTTTCCTTAAAATCCCATTCAGACTCGACCTAGTCAATGTAGATTGGTTACTTGAGATCAATTTCTAAAATCTAAGTATAATAATTCATGTCATTTTTATTAGGGTACCTAAAAATATAAAGAAGGACAATATAGGTGGAAAAATACATAAAAATATGAAAGAAAATCTAAGGGTTTGACAAAGAAGATGAAGATAGGCACAAGAGATGGAACGCAAAATGCTTAGCCATTTTAGTTAATAATGCTTGATAAAAGTACACCTATACAAAGGATCTTATGATGCTCTTAGGCAAAAGCATGTTGGTTTAGTTCGCTGCATTATTTTGAGTTAGTCCAAGTAGTACAAGAATCTTTATTTCGGTCTAAATTTTGGAATAAATCCTAAAGTGCACAAACCAATCTTACAGTCCATTGCTAAGGTACCTAGCTCACCGACTATGTTGACAAAGAACTTCTCAAATATTTTGTTCAACTTAACCATTACATTGTTGGAGCTGACAATTTCTTTTTTATTTGAATTGACGTCCTTCTGGGTGAACACTTTCATGTAGTGGTACAAAGCAACATTGGTTGTATTCTAGATCTTGACCCCTCAAATAGGCTATTCTCCTTTCCCATACTTTTTAAGCTCGACTTTTTTGTTGATGGGCATTAGACTTGAAAAAACATAAATCTCTTTTGTCAATTTAATGAGTGATTTTCAAACCTTTGGAGATCTTAGTAAATATTTTCCTAGTCATTTTCTTGTCGGGGCACCTTTATTGACAGTTAATTGGAAACCTATATGAATGATTTTTAATGGATGAGGCTCAACCATTGCAACCTTTGAACCATTTGAGTACTTGTTTCTAAACATGGGACAACTAGAGACCCATGTAAGTAATTTAACCTTGTCTACTGATTGAATAAAGGATTTTTTTCTTATCTTAGAACTCAACTCTATGTTCATTCATCATTTATTGGATCATAGCATGAAACTCTTTACATTTTTGGAAAGTGTAACCTTGCAGTGTATGGGTGTTGCAGAAATCGGTTGATTCTTTTTTCTATATCTTGACCCCATTGATCAATTTTCCTTGTGCCAAAATTTGCCAAACCAATTTCATTAGTGTCTTGACTTCTTCTATATTCCTTACAATTTCACAGTTATCTTCAGTTCTAAACACATTATAGTTAATTCAGCATGACTCAAGAGTGAATTGGTTCCAATACTAGAGTTGACCACCACTTTCTTTCATTTTTTGAAGTAGCCTTCTTAGCCAAATCGCTTTTCATCGTATCATCAATCACCCCACATAGTATAACTATATCCATGAAATTTTTCATGTCATTTTCTACTACCTTTTATAGGAAGGGATTTTTAAGGTACCGACAAACCTAACAGTCATCTCTTTCTTCGTGAACAGAAGATAAATTTGGGCAACCTTTTCTAACCATCTTTGAACATACTGCCTGGAGCTTTTGTTTGATCTATTTTCCATACTCATATGAGACAAGCAAGTTAAAACCCAATTAGGTGTAGACTGAATGGGAGCAATTTTAGGATCAGGATAATTAGCCAACAACATCAATAGCTTTTTGACTCCATAAAAGGGATCCTTCCCGTATTTTTTTGTAGCATTAACGGAGACATTCATGTCTTTATCATAGAACTTGATTTTTAAGTGGTCCATCACCCTTTGAACCAATCTTAAGGATTCTGAATAATATTGCAAGATGTGTCTTTATCTGCAATGGCAACAACGGGATGTGGCAAGCTCTTTCTCTTATCCTTAACTTTTTGACACTAAACTAACCTTTATAGGGGCTTCTCATACTTTGCTCACTGGGGTTTTAACTATTTGGCACTCTTCTTAACTTGATAGTGTTTCATCGATCATGGTGTCTACTTTTAATTTTTCATGGTTTGAGAAAGGGTTGACCTCAATATTAGGTCTAACCTCTTGCTTAACTTTGATCACACTCTTTTTTGAGTAGGCTTGAACTTTTCTCTTGAAAGAGGTTCAATTTTCGATGCCATGATCTTATGTTTCAACATAGTATTTGCTATAAGCATTCTTGTCATAAGATAAAAAAGGGACCTTGGAGTCATGAACACTAGAGCTACCAATTGACCTACCAGTAAATGAGCGTAGATCTATTTATATTAATAGGGAAGCTAATTAAAATGCTCTCCTTCCCTAGATGCCCTTGATTGTTAAGCTCTATAGTGTTACTTTGGTTGTGAGGCAGCATGTTTTAAGTAGAATTTTGGATGGGATTCTATAGAAAACTCATGCTAGTTTTAAATCTAGTAGAGTATACCAATTACAATGCTAGTACATATAGGTTGAAACCTAGAAATTCCATGCTTGAAAAGTACATGCTCGACATCAAATAGGATTTTAGGTAAGGTTAGGAGAGCTTTCGCTAATGGCATTCACTTCTTTCTGTTTACCTTTGGTGATAAACTTCTTGATTAAGATAAAGGATTCCCTTCATAACATCTTGTCATTTTTATGGCATTGTCAATCATTTTGCCAGATATCATTATACCAATAAAATTCTTCATGGTCCCTACTAAATTTTCATAGTAAGGAGCTCACAGAATACAAATGAACATGATAGTCATTTTTTTCAATTAATAGAGGGTGAACCTGGGCAACTTCTTCCTACTACCTTTGGGTGTACTATCTAAAGTTTTTGGTGGTTTTCTTTTCCATGTCCAATAAAGAAAGACGATTTAAAGCCCAATTGGATACATTCTTATACTGATCGAGGAAAGTGCGAGCCAAATCTGCCCATGACTGAATTCTAGTTGGGTCAAGCTATATGTACCAATAAGCGGCTATCCTAGTTAAGCTATCTTAGAAGCAGTGTATTAGCAATTTCTCATTATCCTTATGCCAGCCATCTTTCAGCAATACATACAGATATATGTGGTAGGATTCATGTTATTATTGTACTTATCAAAATGCAATAATTTTAACTTTTGTGGGATGACAAAGTTTGATACTAGACCCACAGATTTGGCATCTATAATCCCAAACTTATTGTTTCCTTCCATCGCCTTGAGATACCACTTTAATAGCTTATAGTTAGTTTCATTTTCAATAGCCTTGGCATATTTTGAACTGGTTTTTTTTTCTTACTTTACTTTTTTGCCAAGGTCTAGGACCAAAGGGTTTACCAGTGACAATCCTATATTTGCACCATGATATCTTTAAGCCAAATATGGTGCTACCGAAGGGTTTATATAGATGAATAATTAAGTAGGTGGGATCAGTGCCTATTAGGGGTAGTTGTTCTTAGGATGATCGATTTCGTGCTTTGAGGACTTTCGCACTTTAGAATGATGCTAAATCATATTTATTATGATATGATGACTATGATGTATGCATGAATGAAGATGTAATCATATGCAAGTGAGAATGTTATATGAATGGGAAGAACATGGTGAAACAAATTAAATAATGTATGTAAATGCAAGAAATAGTTAGATTTTGGCAATAACTCGAGATTAAGTTCTTCCATCTGAACAGAGCATTAATTATAGCTAATCAAGTTTAAAAATAATCAAATCTAAAAATATTGCATGTAATTACATTGTCTGATTACAAGCTCTAAAAGGTTCAATAACTTTTGTCCACTGTCTCCCATAGGGACAAAATCTTGCCTCATGGATCTAGCTAATTTGACCATGTCATCAGCACTAGTTTGAGACATACAAATCTACTTAATTAGGCCTTATAGATGCTCTTTATACTCTAATTGAGATTGGTCATTTGAAATCCAATTCTAGTGTAATTTTTTCGAAGATCTCAATAGCCTCTTAACCTTGTTTTACTGGACCTGAAGGGCATGCTCTAATTCCTAAACCTTTATGATCAAAGTGTTATTTTCAACCATTCTCTCTTGAAGAACTTGTACTCAAGCTAATAGGCTTTTGCTTCTCTTTTGATAAACTAGTGTAATAGCAGTGGATCTTGGTGAGTTCATTCGCAGTGGTCTCTACTTGAGCTTTCCAAGTTTCTAGATCATTAGTGAGAAAAATAAGTTTGACTTTCCATTTAGCTAGGGATTTACTAGCTCTTTGATACTATTTAGCCTTCTGAAGTGCCATGTAGTCTATTCTTTAGGTCTTGAATATCTTCGTTGATGGCATTATTTGTCTTGATAAGGTCACATATCTGCCCTTTTTGGACTTAATATTTATTCTCCTATTGGCTTTTTGCTTCTTGCAATTGATGAATCTCTTTAGCGAAAGTAGCTTTTTCTTACACAAACTCATGCCATAAATTTTTATGTCAAATGGAGGGTTATCAGCCAGGACACAAGGAGTTCCATTAGCAGCAATAACATATTGTCGTTAACTTGCCTAGCTATCCATTCCTCCTAAGCCAAAGTAACTTTTTTTTCTCTTTTTAGTATGATGCAGTTGGGTTTTTTACCATGCATCAAAGATCTTTTGTACTTGGCTTATGCAACCATCTCTTCAATACTCGAAATCTAAAATATCAAGCTCATGAGTAAAGTGAACAAATTACCGGTACTTAAATTGCCCTAAAGCCATAAGCGAGGCGTAGCTGATGTTTCCCCATAATCCATTAATAGGTACCCAATGAAATGGCTTGCATTTGTATAGAATTAGATTAAGAATTATCCATGGAACCCTCTAAGTTGCTTTATCGGCATTTAAAACTAAGAACTTTGCAATCCACTGATCCTTAATGGTATCTTAAGGCCACTCTTTTTCCAAGAACTTGGTAAGGGGACTAAAATATGACACGTATGGCTGTAATGACTTCTTACCCCAAAAATGATTGAATAGCCACACATGCAACAATGATGAACACTTGATAAACTGGGCCCTATTTTTTTTCCTCTCAAAATTTAAGGACCAAATACTCTCTACTAAGATGGCAAGAGTAAAATTAATGCTACAACTCAACTTCGAGCAAATATCCACTATGCTAACCTCTATATGTCCTAGAGCCCTCGAAAAATAATTAAACCATAGATTGCTAATGCGAAAGTGTCTTAAATCTTTTCCTTGTTTGACTAAGTACCCATGGTAGATTTTAGACTTTCCCATGTGATGCATAACTATTCTCAGTCCAACTAGATGTGAGTCTGCCCAATCCTCTCTGACTCTTAGGATACTAGCCAACTTCTTTTTGAAAGGTACAAGTTTTGCTGACTTGGAGTAAATCTTGCCGAATTGGGTCTTTTTCATATTAAGCATTATAGTGAACTCTTTTATAGTAGAGACTAGATCCTGCCTATTGAAAGTGAAACACCTACATACAAGATTCTATAACTATATCATAGCATACAATAATCTAACGTTGACTGTGGTTGGACTAATAGAACAATATCCCTCTAATCTTCTACGAAGAGAGCCTTATTAGTCCCATTTAAACTATTCCAAACATCTCTCAATTCCTGAAAATGGAATTGCCTAAAAATCATTTTAGCCTATTCTGGGATCTCTGAGATGTATCTGGGTCCATAGATTATCCCTACTCTATCTTTGTTCCCTTTCTGACTTGAACTTGACTATCTCAAAACCCTTGAAAACTTTGGCTAATGCTTGTGCCATGATAATATACTTGTCTATGAACACTGACCCTAGAACCAACTATCTTGAGATGATACGAAATAACATGATGCATGTAGCAAAGACAACAGCAAAAGAAACACTAAGTTAGTAACATATTAAAGACAAGAAATAAATCACAGAATAAAATTACTCTGTAGCATGACAATGAGTTGGGGTAAGCATAGAAAAGAACCACAGGTATTGTCATATTGCCGTCAACCTTAAACTTATGTGAATGGCATAACAGCTTGTATGGATTAGAGATGTCTCATTTGGAGTGAATATCAATGCTTGGGACAGTGATGATTCACTCATCATCATATGGTTACAACTTAGTGTTAAGCCAATGATCAAACAGCATAGTAGCTTGTTAAGGTGGTTTGTCCATAGCGAGACAACATGATGCCTCCAAGGACATTATGATGGACATAACTATTCACTCATCATTTTCTAATGATTGAAGGGCTTCAAGCCATCAATTAGATTACATAGCAACTCACTCGAATGGGTTTTTTTTCCTTAAAAGGTGATACTAGCCTCAAGTAAGATATCAAGTGACAACATCTGAATGCTAACTCATGAAAAAAAGGGCATTAGCTGTTAGTCGGATAGCATAATGGCATGCCTTGATAATATTACAATAGATGACATGATTCGAGATAGGGAAGAAGGCATTGGTGACCTTATTCTTTTATCATCACCCATGCTATAGAGAAATGATAAAGAAAAGTAAAAGGAAAGATGTGTTTTCGTTCAATCTATCAACACTTTGGTATGGCTTGAAATGGTTTGGCTCTTATGGCTTACTATATAGGCTTAAGTTGACTCTAACAAGTTCCTAAATCGCTCTTTCATCTAGTAAAGATAGTCGAGGCACCCTGATCCTAGTCCTATTACAGGCTTAGCAAAACGGGTTTAATTTAGATGGATGTATTTTGCTATGCTTATAAGGATAAAAAGAATACCATGAAAGTATAGATACTTTACACCCTGAAAGATAGTGCTAGCCCACGTGTAAAGAAAAGATACCATGGAGGATAATTAACTCACTTTCACCTTATAAAAATGCTATTCTCTCTCTAAAAAAAGTATGACTAAGAGTCTAATGCGGATGTAGTGCCCAATATGTGGTGAGAAAATAATCAAACATTTTCATTTTACTTATGATCATTATATTAGAACTATTTTATTCATTTTTCAGGGGGATAGGAACCTAGCAACCACAAGAAATGTGAAAACATAAATAAAGAAGATAAAAAAAGAAATTATAAATAAATAATGACTAAAATTGAAAAAAACTAAGAATCTGATAAAATTTTGCTAATTGCAAGCCTGACTCTCTAAGTAAATCCCCAGTGAAGTCACCAAGCTATGCTAACCCACCCTCATGGCACATTCGACTTAAAAAACTTAATCAAATCAAATAAGAAGGGGCCTAGCTTTAGGTTGTCCCTTGGTTGGGATTTGAATTAAGTGTAAAAGGGTGAAGGTAGGGGAGAAGACTATTAGACGAATTGCACGTCCAAATACTCTTAGATGGCTATTATTAAATGGCTAAGACTTAGAGTCACCACCAAATCATTTTCGGCTAGGTATGACCAAATACTAATTAAAATTGATGATTCAGAGTTATAAAACTTGAAACATTGATTTTATGAACTACATATACCAGAGTTCATTTTTAAAAAGGGTGTGGGGAAATATTAGCACCTCACAATGCCCAAAATTGATACCATCTAGCTAGAAGTTATCCAAGCCTCAGTTTTCCTTGATTTTATATGTGGTCATTATTTATATGTAATCCATTTCTTATAAATGCAATTTTCTAAATATTATATTGGGTTTTTATGGTAAAAGTTTATTAATATCTCTTTATGCATCCTAGGAGGGAGAAGAAACATAGAGTGTGCAGTGAAATGATTTTCGGATTATTTTAGAAGAGGATACTCTACATCTAGCATTAGAAAGATATTGACATAGAACATTGCCTCAGATTTTATGAAATTTGAGTTTAAAATCATGAATGCAAAATCATCATGGAAAAAGGAAACGTGTTAGTAAGGCATAAAAGAACATAATATATGTTGCATTAAGGATAGATACATGAAAACAAAAAAAAGAAGGGACGACTGAAATGTATCTCATAATTAACCTAGATTATTGAGGAATAACTAGATTAACTATTTCAAGAAGTGTTTGGCTTCGATGTTCATCTTTGGCATAAGAAGTTTAAAAAAAAAGTTTGAGGATGCTTGGGAAAAAACTTAGATTTGTTATAAAGTTTTAAAATACGGGATTAGAGTATTCTTTTGAAAAAGCAGGGTTGAAGTATCCCCTCTAAATACGGGGTTAGAATATCCCTTAAAAAAATAAATTATGAGTCATTTTTTAAACTCAGAATTCTTGATATATTTTGAGGAAAATGTAGATCTTAGAATGAAAACCTAATAATTTAAATAAGAAATGGAAATTACTTTTGAAAAGCATTTAGAATCTTGATCCGAGCCTAATAGGACCCTTATCATGATAAAAAAACTCTATGGGGAAAATCATTGAATATTTTAAGTAATTTGAATGACTTGAAATTACTTGAAAAGAAAGTTCAAGAAAATCCTAGTAATTCTATCAAGTTCAATTAAAGCAGGGAATGGCATCATGCTGTCTACTTTCCCAAACTTATTCTAGTTTGATTCAAAGGTTTTTTATGGCAATAAAGATATCATTGGAAAGATAAATTGATAAGGATTACTACAAATGTATTCCAAAACTATATATAATCGCTTCTTAGATAGCATTAATTTTTTTTAAGCTAGGTCTAAATCGGTATTAACAGTAAATGCAAGGGAAAAAGAGTAGTGAACTTCAAAAAATTGCAGACTCATTTGGAATTGTTAAATCACAAGTAATACCTTTTAGCAATTGAGTTTTACCAAATTTTCATAAAAGATATTTAAAAATCTAGAAAAATCATCTAATGAGCCATAATTGCCGAAACATAATATGAATTGCTAATTCTAAGGGTTCCAAATAGCAAAGGTTCAAAAAATCATAACTCCCACATCTAGAATGATCCAAAGGCAAATAAGGTGTCGTTGTAAAGGTAATTTGAGGCCTTCCAAGAAAAATGTCAAAAAATATCAAAAAAATTATTAAAAGTTCAAAAATAACTTTTTAAAATGGGACCACAATGCTATCAGTATTGAAACAAGGGTTTCTTTAAGTTTATGGTTTTTATGGTCACGTGTCAAGGCATTGAACATACAAATGCCTAATCCAAATCCTGAAGAGTAGGCTGCCAAACCGCCTATTATCCATGCCATTAGTCATGATGAAAGGCTCGAAATAAGACTTTAATAAAACACTTGAAGACTTTTTTGGTTTTTATAAGGTTTAAAAATATTTTTTTAAGCCTGAAGAGGCCATGATTCCAAACATTTGTGCTTCATATATCCCCAAGATTAGAGAAACAATATATTGAAAACATTAAATCCATACTAATCCCCATTGATTAAAGTTAGTATGGACTTAGGATTTTCTTTGAAGCAGATTTTTGCAAGCATCATAAGGAATTTCAACAAACATATGAACATTCAAAATAGGAAGTTATCCATGCATTTCAACAAGGAAATCATAGTGAAAATGCAACAAAAGGCCTGATCGAGATCAAAATATGCTAGGATAAGAATTTATACTAGAAATGAATAGGTAAAAATGAGGGAAGCATGGCAAGAATGCATAAACATGGGCATTTTAATGTTAATAAGAAATATGGCATTTTTATCATCAAATAATATTGTAGCTTTAAGAAAGTCATCAAAATCCTAAGGCTACCATAAACAAAGCCATAATAATGCATGAAGCCTTAATACGGTCTTGGAAACATAGAAGTTCACTATAATGATGATGATAAAGAAAAATGGAAAATAGAATAGAGGAAAGATGGAAAATATACCTTAATGAAAACCTTAACTCCTAGCTTCTTTCTTTAGTAGCAACTGAACAACTTTGAGCTCACTTTGTTCCCTTTCTTCACTATGGATTAGCAAGAAAGGAAAAGAATGAAATGAAGGAGTTTTTGGTTATGGTGTCTATGGAGGATGGTTTTGAGGGTAAAGAAATGGAGAATGAGAGGTTTTGGAAAGGATTTTATAAATGTTCTAAAAGAGCTATAGGAATATAACTTTTTAAGAGAGTTCAAAGGTTTTTGGTAGTTGATGTAAATATGGTGTAACCTCCTCAACTAAGTAAGAAAGTTGGATCATATAGGGTGGATTCTAGCTATTAAAGTGACCTAGCAAAAAAGCATGCATATAGAACTTTTGGCATGTACAACATAATGACTTATTGTATCAATGTAAAACCTTTCACATTTGATTGGTTATCTTGATTATTGCAGGCAAATAAAACCATGCATTAGCTGACCAAATAAGTGATCTTAACTTTATCCTTCATCAAATCAGATTTTCTCATGAAATGCCTTCATGCTAAGCTTAACGGGCTTTTCTAAAATGTGTCAATCTGATGTCTAAAGCCAAAAAATGAAATGCACATGATTTGTATGAAGTTATGTCTGATTTTGGATGACTTTTAAGGCCAATGTCATGAACAAATTCATGTTTAGATGTTACAATGAAGAAAAGTGTGAAAAAAGCATGACATAGGTGAAGCTTTGCATCAAAACAAGGAACTTTGTATTGATACCAAAAGCCTTTGAGTATCGATACAAAATAATATTGTATCATTACATACTGTATTTTTGGTTCTTAGTATCGATACAATAAAGCTTGTAGCAATACCAAGCATAATATTTTTTCGTTATCAATACTCAAGCCCTCTGTGTAAATACCATAACCAAAATTTTCCTTGGTATTGATACTTCAGACCTTTTATTGATACCTCTTGCACAAAGTTCATGATTTTAGCTACAACATTACTCTGTATCAATATAAACACCCTTGATATCGATACCATTCCCTAAGTATCGATACCATGCCCTTTGGTATCTATACAAATAATAAGATTTCAAAATTTGAATGACATACAGCTTTATATGGATACCTCAAGCCCATGTATCAAGACATACATACAAAAATATGCATTTTTTTACCTTTAACTCTCTTAACCCTTTTGCGTTGGTTAACAATGATGGAAAACTAATTCATGCTTTTTCAAGTAACCTTGTTGGTGCCTCGGATGCTAACTTTTGATAACTTGAATATTGGTCGAGACAAAATGGGGTGTTTACACTAGATTTATTATTTATACAAAATTCATGCATTAAAAGGGGATTATATCAAAATAACAAGTTAAAATTAAGGAAACCAAAATCGATGTAAGACATAGCTAAAAGGTACCAATTTCAAGCATCATGGCAGTGTTAATATTTCCTTACGTGTGACTAATTCCCAACCCAATCGACTAATATATGGACCATGTAGAGCTTTGAATTAATTTTTTGAGTTTTATAACTTAGAAGATCAGTTTCAACAAGCGTCTGATCCTACCTAACCTAAATGATCAGTAGTGTCTCCAAGTCTTTAGCCACTTCGTGGTGGCCATCCAAAACTAATTAGATGAGTGATTCATCTGGCAGCTTTTCCCCTACTCTCATCTCATTACACCTAATCCAAACCCCATCACTTTGAAGTTGCGGACGTTATCTAAACAATTGGGTAGGGGCATATTGCTATTGTAGACAAAAATAAAAAAGTTTACTATTTGATAGATATTTTGCAAAAGTGACATACAAGAACATTAAAATAAAGCTTACATCTAATATCTTGCTAAAAATCCAATTTAAAACCAATTAATTAGAAAACTAACTTGAATATAAAACCAAGCTTTAAGATTTTTTTTTAAGTAGACATGCGTAAAACTTCTTATGTTAATTCAATTTGTGATTACCTATACAACGAACCACTTTCAATATCTTGATAAAAGTGTTAAAGAAGGACTTAATCTTCATTAGTTTTCTCGCATTCGCTAACAAAGTTCAAATTTCTACTTCTTTTGAACTGCCCAAAATGACTTGGAACTTTGATTTTGATTATTTGCTCTATAAGGATTTAAATTTCAGTTGCAGATACATTTTGGTGGCATTGCATTTGTCATAGCTACGAATATAGTAGATACATTTGCAGTTGACAAATATCGACAATAAACATAGATGATGAAGTTTGTCAAACTACGAAATAATAACCCTCACATCATGTTAGTGTTGTTATTTAATATCTGATATCTTTTCATTTAGTTTTTTCATTTTTTTTAACTCGAGGTTAGGATATTCCTAGTGGTGGCTGCTAGGGACTTAAAATACGATCATGGTCACATTTTTTGTCACATCACATTTATCATGTTTATAGATATAATGGATGCTATTGCAGTCTTTGTGGTCATCATGGTCATAAATTTTTATTTAACTTGCATAACTTATCATAGAACATAACAATTACAATTATAATCATCAAAAATTCTTTTTAATGACTTAAGATTATAGTTGTGCACATTAATTGATTTAATATTATTGATATATCAAGGGATTTAACATTTTTATCTTAAATTACTTTTGATTTATTATACAATAATATGAACATTTTCAATTATTATTTAATTATAGAAAATAATAATAAGGATTAATCTAATACAAATAATAATAATACAGCAAATACCAAAACTCAACTTGAATATAAAATCATAATTAATTAAAATAAAATTAATATATAATTTTTAACTTTAATACAAAAAATCACATCCATTAAATTTCCAAGATTTTTAACTTACAAAATTCATCTCCTAAAGATTTATTTAAATTTTTTCCAAAAATATTTGTAAAATACAATTAGATAGGTCATTTAAAATGCACACGACTCTCTCCCTAAATTTGGCTGACCTACTAAATCTAATCCCACTACAATCCCAATAATCGAGGAGTTCATTTTATGCAATTCCTAAATGCCCTCAATTCAAAAATTCCTAATTCCTAATTTTTCTTCCAACCAAGTTCTCTTCTTCTTTAAAATTTCTCTTTGAATCATAGCCATCTTTTCAAACTTTAGTAATCTTCTTAGTCAACCATGTTTTAGCTCTCAGCTTCTTTCCAATCTCTTCCCCTCTAGCCTTTAAGTTCAAATTTATAGTCTTTTCACTGTGTTTGAGATTTTCTAAAAAAAATTTTCTAGTATCTATGATTTATGGGTTGTAATCATGTTGTGTTGACATGTTAAATATTCTTATATTCTTAGGAAAAAAGAAGCTTATGTGACTTTTCTTGCACTCGACTCTATCTCTTGCTCATGTTTTTCTATTTTCATACAAGAATAAGGATTTTTTTTAAATAGATAATGATATAGCGAAAATAGCTAGCTGTAACGATCGTTATTTTTTTTATATAACTGCTTTTTACGACAAATAGTGGTCACTATTGGTGTGAAAATTTTCTCATCGCTTTTTACTTCTATATTGTGACGGACTAGATTAAATAGTTATCAATGACGGACCCAGGAAAATAAGTACATCCGACTTAATTGGTGAGAAAAAAGTATTTCTTATTTAGGAGTAGGGCGATCATTGGAATGAATCACTTATCCAACTATTCTTGTATAACTACTATGAAGTAGTCGAGAAATTGGAGTCATCACCAATCATTTGGGCTAGGTGTGACACCAATTAAAATCGATTCCATTAAATTTTGAAAACTAATTTTAAAAAGACTGATTTTAGGTTCTAGTGAAAACTAGAATAGGTAATTAGGGTGGGTTATGTGCGGGGAAGGATTATTATCCCCATTAAACTCTAAATTGATATCATTTAGCCATATATTATTTTGAATTTGGTTTTCCTAGTTTTAATTGTCATTATCCAGTGTAATCCCTTTGAATACTTGAATAAATTTTGAAAATAGGAAACCTAGGTTTTTGTAAATTTAGAGTTCACTAAGCTCCCTATCCGAGTAGGAAACAAAGCATAAAGTTTTGTTAAAAATTATTTTTTTGGGTTTCATTTTGAAAAAGGTATCTCAAGTTAGGTACTCGAAGGCCCTAACCCAAAATCTTGCCTTAATGATGTTTCAAAATGTTTAAATGAAATTCCATGAAAAGATTATCATAGAAATTAGAGTTGTAGACTTTTAGCTTTAATTTTAACTTAGTTTCTGAAAAGGTGAGCAGCTAGCAAAGTATCCAAAAGGAGAAAAGAGATTTTGGAGAAACTTGAAAATCGAAAATCCAACCAATCTTAGTTGTTCTCTTTTCTCCTTTTTATCTTGCTTGTAATATTTACGATGGTTAAACTCTTTTATTTTATGTTTTCTTTAGTTATCATGAATTAAATTAGCTTTTCTAGAGTTACAATGAAACTTAAAATATTTTGGATTATTTTATTATCTTTCTTGATTTTAATGATATATGATTTATTTATTCAATCTTGTTCTTATTGTTTTTAGTTGCTTGATCACCAAATAAATTGATTTGGTAAACCCTAATACACATGGAAAAAGAGAACTTTGTGTTTAGACATAGACTAAACTTTGTGTTCAAATATAGATTGAATAACACATGTTTCATATTCACTTATTATGATGAATTGATCTACATGTTAGATTTATTATGATGAATCAATATGCATGTTAGATAGAAATATAAAAGAATGTTATGTTTAGCCAAATTAGAGTCTAAGCTTAATAATTTCTCTTTAATTCAATTTGCATAGAAATATAGTAAATTGGTTAATAAATATATTTTTATAAAACTATCGAAAGATATTTATAAATAAATTAGAATTTTATGTCAATAATTCATTCTCATTAGTCAAGTTATGAGAGTAGAATAAATTCAGTTGTTGAGAGAAATTGTACTTATAAACCTTTACCATTAATATTTTAGTTTTAGTTAATTTTTTGCTTATAAATTGTAATCCTTTGTTTAATAAAAATTAAGTTATTTTAATTTTAATAGTTAACAAATTTAGTACAATTGCTTGTAAGATTGACACTTTACTTTATAATTATACTACTTGCTTTGATACATGCACTTGTATAGTAAATTTGACAACAATATTAAATCATGATCTAATTGGTTTCCTCCTACTTTTTTTTGCTTGGTTTTTTTGCCTCCTTCCTAAAATATGATTCATTATTATGTATTTTCGGATTTTATATATATGTTGAATTAATATAAGGATAAAATTAGTTGTCAATAAATGAATGAATTTGACTATTTGCATTGGGATTTAGGAAAATTATCTTATATACTATTAATGGAGTTTTTAGATTACACAAACAAGTAATGTTAACATGATAACACATATTCTTAAATATAATAAAAAAATTAATTAAAAATAAAAATGATATATGTGACAAAATTTTAATGTGCTTCTAGAGTTAAAAAATTTTCATACTAATATATCAAATACTAGTCTATAAAAATATATAGCTATAATTAAAGGACCAATTGTCGATAAGTTCTGCTTTGTTGCTTTATTTCTCTTATCAAGAAATTATGTTGAGTGCATTTTAGTTGGCAAAGTCTTATTTTCTCACCAACCAAACAAGGGGGGGCCATGAATTTAGCGAGTTTAAGGATTTAATCAAGCTCCAAATTCTGCAGATCTCTCAAAATCGAAAGCTAGAAATATCAAAATATTTCTTATGATGTTGAATGAAACTAACGTAAGCTTATTAGTTATTGTATCATAAATTGACAAGGGCCGTTCAAAAGTAATGCCACCTAACCAAAGGCAAGCTTAGGCGTACCTTTCATCATGTGTTTGGGCTTCTTGAAGTAAATTTTACGGAACATAAAAAGTTCCAGAGAACCAAACGTTGATCAATGATTTGATTTGCCAAGACAAATGCCTAATATTTGCTTGAATTATGTAAATTTCTTGACTCGATATAGGAACTGATGAATTAAAACATAACTATTGATGTCTAAAAAGCCAACATTACAAGATAGCTTTCAAAGAAATCTTTATATGAACAGTGAAGCATTTAATGTAAAATCAATTGAAAATAAGTGAAAAAATCCAACATAAATGTAAGATTATATAAAGTTCAAGATTTAATAGATGTAAGATATTACTACTTTAATTGGCCTCATCGTATGTAAGCAAAGTAAAGAAATACCTTATATGACAAACTAGAAAGAGAACAAATAAGAGTAACATATAAAAACAAAAAAAAATAAAATAAAATCTAAAGTTTAATATTACGTTAAGTACCTAACCTAAAACAGATTGATAAGCAGAGAGACTCAATTTGAATGTAAGACTGCAAGATTCCCAAGACTTAATAGGTATGGAATAATATTACTTTAATATAAAATTTTTTCCATTTGACAATTGTAACAGAAACGAAAATTACAAAAGTGAAGCATTGTTTTTAATTATGCTTGAAATTTGCATATCAAACAGGAATTTCAGAGTCCTCAAATACAAAAGAAATAGATAGTGGATAAATCATGTATGAAATAGAATCAAGAAAAAGAAAAGTATAACTACTACAGTATCTTTTTTGCTTTAGATCATTCTTCACATCATATTTGAGGACAATCAATCTCCCTCATGACTAAACTGTGATCTTGATCAAGTCTTTAAATCTACATTTTTTATGAAAATTATATTAAAAGAATAGGTCCATCCATCTTATTAGAAGCAGGCATAAATATCATTAAATTAAATACCCTTTTTTCCTTTTATCTTTCTTATATCATGGCAACTGTAGAACGATTTTGAAAAGGTGGAACGAAATTGGGGAAAATGGAATCGAAGTCTTTTTCTGTTTCTATTCATCATCCTTTGCAATTTATATTAAAATTTATGATATTTATTTATGGAAGTCTATCTGCTTAACTAGTGTCTAAATTAATACGATTAATATTATATGTTTAATGCACGTATCAAATTTATATTTAAAATTTTTAAATATTTATTAATTTATATTAAATTTATGATTACAAAAATAATATAAAACTATACGAGAGTGGAACATATGACTTGTACTTGCCCATGAAAAGTAAATAGTAAAATGAGAGTGGAAACTTTCGGTCATTAGATTCATCTTGATGGATGTCATTAATTACAGCAATCATCAAATTTTCACAATCTCTGAATCCAAGCAAGAACAATAAGAAACCAAGCGAATGATATTTTATATTTTTTTCTCAAACCCAAAATCAAGAAACATTCTAGGATTGCAGTGACCAACAAACTTATACTTCCTATAAAAGAGAAATAAATTGAGGTCCGAAATCTTCAGAAACATACCATCTAGAAGTGAACGAGAAAAATTATAAAAAAACAGCATGTGACACTGACAACCATGAAAGTAGTGGTTATTTTTCGTTTTGTCTTTCCAAGGCAGGTGCCATGGCCCTACAACATTGACTTTTCTATCTTCTTAAGGTCGATGTCTTTGCATTTTTTTTCCCTATTCATACTAGATTCAATTCTCCTACTCACACAGTAAATGACAAACAGAAATTCCAATAGGAAAAGGGGAAAAAAAAAAGATCAAATCCAAGAAATTAGAGAGTAAATTATCAATCATTTCTTCCTGTGGTTCTTAGCTTTGCCATTGAAGAAGATTGAACCTAAACCAAACAAATTTCCAGAAGGAACATTCAGAACAGGATTAACATGAACTTGGACACCATTACCGTAAGGCTTGTAAGTAGTCTTCCTTAATGGAGGCTTCTGATACGTTGTTGAAGACTTATAGGAGGAAGTAGTAGCATGTTTATTTGAATTGTGCTTAGCAATCGAAGCCTGTTTAACATTTGGTGTAGAGCCAGTTGAATTGCTTCGTGACAAAAGTGGCAAAGGGCATAAGCTTCTGCCATATCCACTTCCGCAATTCAAGCTGCTACTCCTCTTGAAACCCCAGAATGACTTGGAACTTTGCTTCTCGTGATCTACTTCATCCCCGCCCGTTTCATCCCGCGTAATCTTGTTCTCTTTCGAGCTTTCTTTCTTCGAATTATCTTTAACATTAGCAGCATCCTTATGAATAGAATTTGATCGTGCCAATGGCAATGAAGGTAAAGACTGATCATCAGCTTGTTTAGGGGGGACATTAATCTTTTTCTTGATCTCAGTGGCAAGGATTTTTCCATCAGAGAAAAGCTCATCAGCTGATGATGATTCTTGTTCAAAGCTTTCACGAACACAGAAATCAAAATCAATGCTTGAATTCAAGGATGAAGGTTTTGATCTAAGAGGGCGTTGCTCAACAGGCACAACATCAAAATGACAAAGATCATGAGAAAATGAAATCCTTGGACTCATACCAGAACTCTCTGAGCAAAGTTCTAAAGCCATTTTCTGTGAAACTTTCCAAAGTAAAAATGAAAATCAATCATGCAAAACAAGAAAAAAAAAAAAAAGAAAAAGAAAAGAAGGATGATTGTGGGTTTATTCTTATAAGAGAATATGTATTAAACCAATGGAAACCACATTCAGATACTGAGATGAAAAAGGAAAAGAATTGAAAGGGGTCATAAAAAAGGAGACAAAATGGTCAGAAGATGAAGCATGTCCTGCAAAGGGAAAGATTTGGTTAGGAATAAAAATGGAAATGAAAATGAAGAATTGAGAATTGAGAGTTGAAGTTTTGAAGGAGTCAGTCAAGTTAGTGGCAGAGGATAAAGACCAAAATAAGAGACGTGAGGAGAGTTTTTTTTGCAGCAAAAAGCCACCCTTTTCTCTCTCTTTCTCAGTGGCGAGTTAGTTAAAACTTGAAAAGGGAGAATAATCTGCTGCGATTCTGATACAGTTAAGACAAGTTTCTTTTACCAGCTAATTTTGACACCAGAAGAAATATAATAAACATAAAATATGCGATGATAAAATATATATACATAAAGGTAACATAAATATGTCGATATATATAATAAAAATATTAATATATTAAAATTTATATAAATATAAAATAATTTAAATTAAAAAATACAGTACAAATCTACAGATTATTTGAGAAGAGCTACCGACAAATGATATTCTATATTTTCTTTATGCCATAATTTTTATTACTTTTTTTATAAATAAAATAATTAACAGCCTCGGTAGTTGTAACGGTGAGCATTATAAAAAAAATAAATATATCCTAAAAATTATTGTTTATTTTTAAATATAATTCAATAATAAATATATTCAGAGTTGAATTATTCATTAGGTTAGGTTACAAATTGAACTTTGCCAGAGCTTAAAGTTTTTAAGGTGTAAATCGGCTGATTTAGCCTTGTAAGGTTTGACATAATTCATAAAAACTACTAAGTTGTAGAATTTAAAAAAGTTTCCTTAACAGTATATGAGCTAATTGTTCAACATCTAATTTCTATCTATCTATCTATATTATTGATAGCGCATAAGATAATTTTTATATATTTACATCTATATATTTATATTATCTATATCTATATATTATTATAAAATTTTTAATATTGCACCAGATAATTTTTATGTATTCACATTTGTATATCTATATTATCTATATCTACATATATATCTATACACTATTAGAAAATTCTTTACTAAGTTAAGTCAAGTAATATCAATTCGATAAAAAAAATTACACATAAACCAAAATATAAAATAAAAATTATATATTTATAAAAATGTTTGTGTTTTCTTTTTTTTTACTATTTTTTAAATTAAAAATTAAAAATAATATATTTTTTAATAAATTATCTATATTTTTTAACCAATAACCATCAAAAATAGCTTTTGTTTCTCATATATTTTTAATAATTTTTCTCTTCCACCCGCTTATTATGTGTGCCAATTCTAGTTAATTATAAAGCCACTGGTTGAGCTAGTATCATGACACTAACTTCATCAAAATAAATTATACAAAAGTCAGAGTAACGTCACTGATCTCGCACACCCATTTATGGGAGTGGATAGTTTTTTTTTTTTTTTTTTTTTTTAACAGAATAGTTATTATTAAAAGAAATGCAGAATTTTTTATAGTTTTTAATATAAAAATGGATGACTTTCGTAAAATTTTTAAATAAAAAAAATTTGATGTAAAAAAATAAAAAGACAACAATAGCCCTTATAATTTTTTTTAATTTTTTAGTAATTTACACGATTAAATTAGTTTTATTTGACCCCTAATATCAATTCAATTAAAAACTTTATTAATAATATAAATAATAATAAAATGAATTAGGAATGTTGAAATATTTTAATTTAAAAAACTACCCACTAAAAATATTCATTCTTCTTAATACCGTTCACTTAAGAAAAGAACTCCTTTTTTTAAAAATTACTCATCTGTTTTTTAACTTATTCTATTTTAAAAATATAAATTTTTAAAAATATATATAATATATTATCAATGAAATATAACACATAAGGACCAATCACTCTTTAAAGCATAAGAATCAATCTTCTAAAACAAATTAAAGCAAGGTAAAATAGGATAAATCCTTAAATGTAGGGATTGATCATTTTCATATTAATGTAAACATTTGGAGAAACAATCAAACAAGAAAAAAAATTTTATACATGATCATTTAATCAACAAAAAAAACTTTTTTTAAGTAAATTTATTTTTCTAAAATAATTATTTGAAAGCCATTTTTCAACGAACAAGAGAATCTAACTCTCGATCACGTTGTAATAAAAAAATAAATAAATAAAGGGTCCAATGTGCCGGGGAGGGCTTCCCAATCCCTCCAACATCATCTTTAAACCGAACCCCCTTAACTAGGGTTTACAATTGCTAACACAAGTCTGTGAAGTGTTTTGAGTTTTGGCTAAATTTATTGAATATATTAATGCACAAGCATTTGTAGTATCAAGATGCGAACCGAAAACATAAATAGGTTATTCTAGGTTTCTTTTGTAAATTACTATAACTATATAATGTAGGAATTATTGTTTTAATGTTTTAACATTTGTTCTTGTAGACACATTATTTTGTCCGGACCAGTTTTTGGTATCTTAGGAGTTAGGTAAAAGGAGACAAAATCAAAAAAACATCGCCCGACGAAAAAGTTTTTTTGGGAAAGTCTAAAATGCCTATGGACCGCCTTAAAGAAAAATGCAAAAATGAGGCATCAAAGGTTATTTTCAGGGCATCATTGGAGTCGTTCAGGTGAGTACGCGATCCAATTTTCATCTCTTTGTGACCAAGATAAGACAACTTGAGAAACCTAAGGTATGCGCTGGTCATATGGGTGCTTAAACACTATCACGAGGCTTTCACATTATCAAAATTTTGAATTTCCATGCGTAGTATCAATACATAAGGGTTTGGTATTGATACCTACGCTGTGGTATCGATACTTAGCATGATTGTATTGATACAAGTCTTGGCAATAGCTAAAGTTGTGATTTTTGGTGAAATGTATCGATACACAAGCATGAGTATCGGTACAAGTCCATGGAGTATTGACATAGGGCTCTAAAGTCTTGAGACTGGAAATAATTTTTGTTCTTAGTATTGATACACACCTCCTTGTATCGATACTCAGGAAAAAAATTGCCTTGTGTATCGATACAACATGCTTTGTATCAGTACAGTAAGGCATTTGGTCGGGCTCGGACCATTTTTCAACCTTTGAAAATCTGATCCAAACATGTTTTTAGCACTAAAAAGCCATCATAAAGCATTAAAAACCTTGCTTTGGGCCAATGACCAATTTAAACAAGTTTAGAACCCAAGCAACCAATACCAAAGGTCACTTTCATAAGAGATATGGTGGTAAAGAGGGTGGCAGGCATATTAGCAGTTAAGAGTCGGTTGCAGCCTTTCTGATTACTTTCTCAGCATGGTAGAACCAATAGCAATGGGGAGGCACACTGAGCATTTTACCTAGATGTCTCCTTGGGGAGAGAAGAAAACCCAACAATGCCCTTGGTTTGTCTCCTAAAGCCATTGAGTAAGCATGAAGATAAAGAGAACTAGCTACCTCAAAAAAAAGGACTCCCAGCTATAAAAAAAACCCTCCAGCAATCCCAGAAGACTCTTCACCCATCCCCACTAATCCTCCAACCATTCTCAGCCCTAAAAACATTATTTCATTGACATCCATATTCCATTCCCGTAGCTACCCCAAACCATCACTGGAAAACCTTTAGGAACACAACTTTACACACATTTTGATCCTTAAAAAGCGTCACCATCAACCATACCACCAAAAAGCTACTTCTTTTCATTTTCTTGCTAAATAATAGCAAAGATAAAGAAGAAATTGAGCCTACAGCCATTGTTTCGAAAGAAAGGGAAGTTTAAGTTTTTAGTATATACCCTCTACCTTGGTTTTTATATTTTCTGTTTTGTCATTAACATCATCTTAGTAAACACTTTTTATGCTTTTATGCTCACCCTAGGACTCTCATGCATTTTTGTGGCTTTGGTTGTGGTAGTTTAGGATCTTGATATTGTTCTTGGTGCCTTCATGTTGTTTGGTAACTAAGCATGCTCCTTTGAATGTTCATCACCATAACAGCCTCTGTCCATGTAATCTTGCCATGTTCCTTCCACATCCAAATCTTCATCTCATGTTTAAAGCATGCATCCTAACATGTCATAAGTATGCCTATACATTTCCTAGCAGCTTGATAGGTTCCATGAAATAAAAATGGCATTTTTAGCAAAGTCTCTTTCTAGACATGTTCATCCTAAGTATGTTCATGCATCTATCTATCATCTCCATACATTCTTTTTATCTTTTCTATGAAAAAATGTCATCTTTGCTTGTGCATATATGTTCTTCATGTTCTATATTATGTTTGTGGCACTTTGTTTGTGTTTAGCTGCTTGTTTGAATGCTAGAAAGCCTGATTTAAAAAAAAAAAATCCCCAAGTTAAGCATATACTATCTCCCACAAATGGAGAATAACATGAGCTTAAGATTTTTATGAAGTTGGCTTTCCAACCTTGGAGGCAAAGCAAGTATTCAGTTCTGGATTCATGGAAGAATGAGTATAAGAATACTAGTTTTCAAAAAATAAAATGAAGTCTTTTAGTTGAAAAATGTGAATCCTTGGTCCTTAGCCAAACACCTTCATGATGGCATGATCAACGGGTTGTTCCATCATCCCAAACTACTCCGAGACTGTGGAATGAACTATTAATGCCCATGTCAACCCCTCATCTTAGTTACAGATGTTTAAACGTCTATGGCCCGAGCTCAACCCAATGAAAAACCAAAAATACATAACACCTCCTATGTTTTGTTTTGTAGCACAGTGGTCTGGACTTGAAAAATTATTTAAAAATAAAAATAATTTAAATGGAATGTATTGTTATTTTTCCCTTAAAGGGTTTTGAATTACCTTTCCATCGATATCTTATTTACCTTCAGATCATCTCGAATGAAATAGTTACAATTTTTTGAATCTTTACTGTCCGAAACCCCTAGATCTGGCGAGTTGTTTATTATAAGGGCTGTTTCAGCCTAACAAACAACATTTTTGAATCCCTCGAATATTTTTCCTATAGATTTCATGAAATTCCCTTTTCAAAAAGGTATTATTTGCATTCTAACAATTCCAAATGAATCTGAAATGATTTTTCAAAGTCCATCATACCTTTACCTTGTACATGCTACCAATGTTGAGTCAAGTTGAAATTCAAAAATAAATTCCACCTAGAAAGTGATTTCCTAGGATTTTTGGAATATTTTTACATTAATCCTCATCGATTTATCTTTCCAATGGTCCTTCTTTACTCCTCGGGACCTCCGGATAAGCTCGAGATAAATTCGAAAAGAGAAACGATGCAACGCCGTCCTCCGTTTCTAACCCAATTTTTGAAATGCTTTTATTGAGGCATTCGAATGCCTCATGATCTACTTGGCTCATTCCCATCACCTAAGGCCCCCTTAGGCTTGAACACAAGTTAAACAAAAAAGGAACATTTTAGCCAAACCTTTGGCTCCCGATTTTTGAAGATCCCTCTATCCAAAAAAATGACCATTTCCTAATGACATCGAAAATTTCCATTTTCTGGGATACTCCAATCCCATAACTCTGAGGGAATACTCCAACTTCACTTTTACCTCAAAATGACATCAAATTTTCATTTTCAAGGATACTCCAACCCCATACTCCGAAGGGATACTCCAACCCCGCTTTTACTTTAAAATGGCATCAAATTTCCATTTTCAGGGATACTCGAACCCTACTACTCTGAGGAGATATTCCAACTTCGCTTTTTACTTCAAATCCAATATCAAACTTCCATTTTTGAGGATACTCTAACTCTACTCTTCTGAGGGAATACTCCAACCCCGCTCTTCATATTCCTTAAAAAATCCAAGCCTTTCTCCCTCTCCAGTCATCGAAACCTTTTTCTCCTCAAATTTGCACTAAATCGATTAAGTCTCAACGCTGTCCTCTCAGTTATTCATCAATAGTCGAAGACAACTATAGGATACATCTTGATCATCCCTTTTTTTTATGTATATTATGTCTTTATATTTGTGTGGATTTATTTATTGTTTTCTTTCCTATCTTACTAATGCGTTTCCTTTTGTAGGGACCTCGAGCATTCATGCTTTAAAAATTATTTTAAGAATCATAAAACTATATCTCGTGTTGGTATCTCTCTAGTGCCGCACATGAAATATTTGATTTCTTCTTAAAAACCTATCCGTAGATCATTTTCATAAAAAATCCCTATGTTTCTCACATCTCCGAGGTGCATAGGTGATAAAATTTTCATTAAAACCTGGGCTCATATCTTTACAAAATTTCATGCATTAGATAGAATTATATTTAAATAATGATAAAAAATGGAACCAAGGAAACCAGATTCAAGTAAGATATAGTTAGATGGTACCGATTTTCAGGCGTCGTGGGGTTGCTAATCCTTCCCTACACATAACCAACTCCTGAACCTAAAACAAAGAATCTCCGGTATTATTTTCAATAGCCATCCGGCCATGCCTAACTTACAATGATTGGTGGTGACTCCAAGTTTATGGCCACTTTGTGGTGGCCATCCAAGACTAGTCAAATGAATAATTCGTCCGATGGTTTTTTACTCCTTCATGTCAAACATCAAAATATTTTAAGTTGAGCGTGCTTTGACCTTTTGGATTGTCCAAAGTTCGTAAAGGCCGAGCACGTGAAATGTCGACAGTTCCAACACGTTATTTGCTCAAGTTACGATCTAGGTTGTTTAAAACTTTATTTAAATCTATATAAATCTATATAATAAATATATTTAACGTTACTATCCCCTCAATTTTAGTGGATAACTTTAATTGGTTGTCACGTGGCAATTTTATTTTTATATTCTTTTGCAATTTTTTAATAATAATATTTTTTATTTTTTATTATAATCATATTAGAGGTATGAATTATATATGTATATATTTTGTGTTTTATTTTTTTATTTTTATATTTATATCGTGTTTAAAATTGTTAGGTTTAATTGATACTATTCAAATTTTTTACCAAGTGGTAAGCAATTGTATATTTTATTCAAGGTGTTTTTTTTTTTTTTTATAATTACATGTTCTATTTATGGTACATTTTTTGTGTTATAACCATATTTAGAGTATTTCATATATAAACTTTGACACATTAGATATAGCTTTTGATATCTTTGTATTGCATTAGTATAATTTTTTATTTTTTTATTGTGTTTTAGTTATTTTAACATTTATACTTTTGTGTCGTGTTAGTGTTATTTTTTTCACATTGTAATTTGTTTTAATTATTTTTACATGTTCATGTTATGTTCAAAATTATCATGTCTAATTGGCATCATTCAAATTGCTTGCCAAGATGAAGTAATTGTATGTCTAATTAGCACTATTCAAAATATTTGAAACTTTGTCTCATGTGTCGTATTGTTGTTCGTGTTTTTTCTTCTTAATTATATTCAAGGTATTATATATACTTATATAAAATTTGAAATGTTAAGAATTCGTTTTATATAAATTTTGAAATATTTGTATATTCATGTTGTATTTACATTATTTTTTATGTTATATCATATTTTAATTATTTTTCCTAGTGTTCATGTTACTTTTTGTGCCATACTCTTATAAAACTTATTATATATTTATATAAATTTTGGCACCTTAATAATTCTCTTAATTTAGTTTTGACTTATTTGTCTATTCATGTTAGTTTTTGTGTTTTAATTATTTTTTTCTTTTATTCGCATCATATAATCCTGTTATATACAAAATTGTTAGGTCTTTTTCTATTCATAAAACTTGTTAGCTCCAATTGACACTGTTTAAATAACTTTTAATTTAATTTATGTCATGTGTCATCATGTTTATGTTATATTTTCATTTTATTATGTTCGTATTACTTTTTCATGTAATAATTATATTCAAAATATTATATAATTGCATAAAATTTGGTATGTTAATGTAAAGTTTGAAACATTTATCTACTTGTATCATATTATATAATTATATTTATATTATAAATATATTAAGATAAAAAAACTAAATATTTTTAGAAGAGTTATTTATAGAAAATTCACTTTTACAACAACACAAAATAAAAAATTATAAAGTAATTTCTAGTAAATTATTAATATTATTATTATATTCTTTAAAAATAATTATTTTTTTATAAAATATTACTTTTGTTATTTCAAAAACAAATATTTAGCAAACTATAATCTGGTCATAATTTTAGTCATTTGCTGCTATAAAAATATTTTTATCTGATTATGTATATATCTTTACTATCTTAAGATTTTATTGTATTATTAATATCTCCATCGAAGCATTCAACGCTATTCATTTAACACCGAAGCAATGCGAGGACTAAACACCTTGTTAGTATAAAAATAACACCAAAATCCTTAGTTTGAACAAAATTTAGAGCAATAGAGTCATGCAAGTGGGCGAATGTATACGTGTGCATAAGTTAGACTGTCTATCTTATTTGACAGGTTCGATTTAAAATAGGCTATATTTGAAATAATTTTTTCATAATTTGAGTTGGCTTGATCCAATTACTATTTAAAAAATAAAATTTTATTTAAATTTATTATAAAATTATATAAATATTAATGTTGCGGCAAGATAACAATCCCATATCGATTAGCCAAAGATGTGGACTGTAGCTTATAAAGCAAGAGCTACACTTATCCCATTGAGGTGCTTTTCCTCAAAGGACAAAACCATAAGGATAGTCAGTGTATTACTTTAAAGCTGATAATATCTCATAACGGGTATAGCCTGACAATCTTTTACATCAACAATTAATATAAATTTTTATTAATTATTAATATCTTTTAACTGGTAAAATGAATTCTCAAATCAAATTTAAGTAAATAAATTCTTTTACTATTTGAATCCAGTCGAGCCAGCATGAGCCATAGGTAGCTTGCTCCTCTTTTCACATCCATAAATCACCTACCTAAGTAAGGACCATCTACTAGGTAAGCCGTGGGTTTATTAATATCAACAAAATGGGAAAAGGATAATTCTACCTAATTTGCAAAGAATTTGGTCGATAAAAGAAGGTAAATAACAGGGAAAGATAAGAAGAGAATAATAAGAATAATTAAGATGCAAAAGGTGTTTGTTGCATAAAACTAACTTTCTATACGTACGATCTTCAAACTTGTTTGTACCTGCAATTCAACCTGGCAAAGTTGACTCAAACTTAAAAATTCATTTGGTTTGATTCATGAATCAAATATGATTTAATATGAATTGATTTAAAATGTCAAGGATTAAATTGGAAAAAAGTCAAATTTGAGAAGATTCAAACTCAAGAAATTCATACTTAAAATACCCAAAACCAACATAATCAAAAACCCATCATGATTCAAATTTGATATGATCCGAACATGAAATCAATATTCATCCGAATTCTGAAATGTAAACTAAATTTGTGATAAAACCCCGAAATACAATTTTATGATTTAATGAAAATTAAAATAAATAAATGATAAAATTTTTATCTTAAATAAAAATTTTAAATTTATGAAATGTATTTATATTTATTACACAATTATATCTGGGCTTTTTTATGTAAATAATATATTTTTTTTTATTTACGAAAATAGGTCAGAATCAGATTATTTACCGAAATAGGCCAATTTTTTAATTTAATTGAGAAAT
>JBBYHM010370683.1:0-18140 GCA_038381775.1 Adansonia rubrostipa | reverse complement strand
CTTTGTTCTTTAAACAAGAACTCAATTTGATCTTATCAGGGTAACTTGTGGCGATCAAAATTGTTATAACTTTGGTTTTAATCAGTAGGTTTGATTGGGGTCAAGTTCTCTTTGCTTGACTTTGAAGACGATCCTAGGGTTTTAATTCCATCCAATTAGGTTTTAGTTTGTGTTTTCATCCTAAGGTTCGCGTTATTTGGTATTAGAGCCAACCCTTGACCATCCGATTTTACGTCGAGCGCCTCAACGGGTGGGGTAAACAGGGTCTACCAATTATCACTCCATGCCAAACACCCTAAGGGTAGGGTAGGCAGAAATGGTGGATAAGCCCGTGATGAGGGCATCACGAGATTGGGTGGGTGAGAATGTCATGCCAAGCGCTCTAAAGAAGTAGGCAAGGTACATTAATCCCACATTGGATAAGAAAGGGAAGGTATTTGGGCATATAAGCGAGTGCGCTGCACATCCTATTAGGCATGTCTTTTGGGAAGAGGGTAATGGCCCCATGACAAGTGGCATCAGAGCTTTGGTTCTTAAAAGTCAGGTGTAATCTATCTTTTAATCTCATAATTTCATTATTTTTTTCTATTATAGTTCATGCTTCCACCATCCAAAAAAAAAGGAAAGCAAAAAAAAAAAAGAAAAAAAGAAAATAAAAAAAAAGAAAACAAACAAAAAGCAAAAAAAAGAGATTGTGGTCTAGTGTTATATCTCTTTTTCCATCTAAAAAAAAAAGATTATTATTAGATCTTTATATTCACATCATACAAAAAACTCTTTGTTCCTCTTCATTGATTTCTCATCCCTTAATATTTCTTGCTGATTTTGTTTCCTTTCATAATTCTTGTTGATTTCACTTCCTTGATCTGATTAATCAAAGTTATAATAACTTTATTATTGCTTGTTGTTTTGGTGAGATCATTTGTAAAGTTCTTTTTAAAGGGCTCACAAGGGGAAGTTAAGTGGTAAAAGGCAAGAGAGGTGAGAATATCATAAAGAAAAGCCAAAATTGAGTAAATCATGGGTGGTTAAGTAACTAATCTTGAGTGTAAACACATAAGGGAGTGTGTGAGGAAAACCAATCTATATTTATTCCTAACAAATTTTGCAGGTTTAAAACATGAGTAATGGAGGAGATAATGCTGAGACCGATATCAAGTTGTTTGTGAAGGCTGTCCAAGACCAATTCAAGCTTTTAAACATAAGGTTAGATAATTTAGAGTCCATATCCAATCCTAGATCCTCTAGAAAACATATGGTTTAGGAGAAGGAAGAAGAGGAATCTTATTATGACGAGAGTAATTCTTGGAAGGGTAAAAAGGCTGTTTCAAAACAAGATAGCAATTTGGCTAGTATTAAGATGAAAATCCCTACCTTTCAAGGGAAAAATGACCTTGAATTATACTTAGAGTAGGAGAGGAAGGTAGAACATGTTTTTTATTGTCATAATTACTTCAAGGAGAAGAAGGTTAAACTAGCAGCAGTTAAGTTCATAGATTATGCTACTATTTGGTGGGATCAATTTATGATTAATAGGCATAGGAATAGTGAGAGATCTATTCGATCATGGGAAAAAATGAAGGTAGTGATGAGAAAGAGGTTCATACCTAGCCATTACTATAGGGACTTGTATAGAAAGTTGCAAGGGCTGACTCAAGGATCCATGAATGTAGAGGATTACTATAAAGAGATGGAGATAGCCATGATTCAGGCCAATATAGAGGAAGATCGCGAGGCAACTATGGCTAGATTTATTGGTGGTTTGAATAAAGAGATAGCTGATGTGGTGGAATTGCATAATTATGTGGAGATGGAAGAATTGTTGTATAAAGCTATCAAGGTGGAAAGGTAATTAGAGTCTAAAGGCATTTCCAAATATGGTTTAGCTTCTAGCTCTTCATGGAAGTCAAATTAGAAAAATAATAAAGCTGCCTCAAAAACTAAAGACAATGCAAAGGCAAAGGATTCAATTACATTCTCCAAAGGTAAAACCGAAACTAAATCATCTTCTAAATCACGTGATGTCAAGTGTTATAGGTGTCAAGGATTTGGGCATATTGCTTCTCAATGTCCGAATAAAAAGGCTATGATTGTTATGGATAATGGTGATATAGAAAGCATAAGTTTGAGTGATAATGAAAGGCCATCATTGGAGGATTGTAGTGATGTTGACATTGAACAACCCCTGACTAGTGGTATCAGAGCCAACCTTTGATCATCCAATTTCACGCCGAGCACCCCAACGGGTGGGATAAGCAGGGTAGACCAATCGTGACTCCACGCCAAACACTCTAAGGGTAGGGTAGGTAGAAATGGTGGAGAAGCCCGTGATGAGGGCGTCATGAGATTGGGTGGGTGAGAATGTCACGTCGAACGCTCTAAAGAAGTAGGCAGGATGCATTAATCCCACATTGGATAAGAAAGGGAAGGTCTTTGGGCATATAAGCGGGTGCTATGCACATCCTATCAGGCATGTCTTTTAGGGAGAGGGTAATAGGCCCATGATAAGTTATTGATGGAGATCAACTTGCACAAACACCTATTTTCAACCATTCTTATGATCCTTTGTAAGGAATTGGAGGTCCAATGACTAAGGCAAAGACTAAATGCATGAAGCAAGCTTTCTAAGAACTAATCATGGAAATGCAAGCAAAAGAGGCTGTTCAAAATGAATCAGATGCATTGCCAAGATTGATCACTTTTCTACATTGTGTTGAAGCTAAAAAGAAAAGATGAATAAAACTTGAAGCCCAATTTGCATGCATTCATGGGCCTATAGATTAGGATTTCAGATTTTTTGATTTTTTTGAGTTTTCATGTTTTTAATTTATTTAGATAATTCCTAATTAGATTATGATAATGAGTAGACTTCATTTTTATTGATTAGGATTGTGTTTAGGATTTTAAGTTGTTTAGATAAGTTCTAATCAGATTAGGATTAGGAATACACTTTTTCTTATTGATTAGGATTTCCTTATTCAGTTGGGGCTCTACAGATTTTTAGCCTATATAAGGAAGTCTTATTTATGTAATTTAGGATATTTGAATAAAAAAAACAATACTTGAGAGTTTCTTCACTTTGTGAGAACTTCTTCTTTGTTCTGTAAACAAGAACTTAATTTGATCTTATAAGGGTAACCTGTGGTGATCAAAATTGTTATAACTTTGGTTTTTAGATACAAAATTTTTTAATCATAGGCGATGTAATTCTCGATAATATACTTTTTCTAACACTATAATTACATTGTAATGGTGAGGGAAATTCACCACTTTTGTTTTTTTTAAACACCAAAACCAATGCTAAGCTAAGCACGGGTGAAACATACAGGTAAAAACTATCTCTATATGATGACATTAATCAAACAAAAACCAGCAAGAAAGTAACTTTCCAAACTGCCCCTCCACTGGTACGTCGTTCTGTCCTATTGTCAAAATATTATAAGTGCTGTGTTTTCTGTTTTCTCTTCATGTTATGTAATAATTTAAATAGAAATATGCTTCTAGTCATTGTTGATCAAGAACGTAATCTTGCTCTAAGTACATAAAATGAATACTCCGTATAGGCCTTCTAGTATATTACTTTTCATGATAATTACCTTATGATGATGTACAGATAATTTATATAGACTAGACTAGGAACCTATACTAGAAGACTAATAAGAGTTGTATCCTACCATCAAGGAATCTGTATTCTAATTAGTTACTGAAGTAGAGCTAAACTCTTATTACTAGAGCAGTTAAACTGAATAGGATTTACTTTATAATTTCACCTTAATAATTTGATTTAATTATCTTCGTTCATTTATTATCAAGTGGGCTACATAAAGTCCAACATTCTCCCACTTGGCCCATATGATAAACTAAGAACTCGAATAGGTGATAATTAAATCCAAAACTTTAACATGGTCATAAGTTACTCTAGCCTGACTCCCACTCAATTAAAGATTTACATAGCACGAATCATGGCAGCAACATTCTAAATGAATATTCCCTTCCATGTATTACAATGCATGATCATCTCTAAAAGAGCACTTTATAAGATAATACTTTACGAATAAATTTTCTTTAATCATTCAAGGTTCACTTGACATTTAATTTTTATGTGAATAAACTGAAACATGTCCATAAACTCTAAAAATGTGAAATTAACACAAATCAAAAAAGTAAAAATTCATCTTGATAAAATTTAATTAGCCCTATATAATCCACATGAATTTTAAACTATTTTGTCGACAATGCTTTAGTCATGGGATCGGCTATCATTAAATTTGTACTGATGTGTTGGATATCTACCTTTTGCTTCTTTTTAAAATCTTCAATAACAAGCTACTTTATATCTATTGGCTTGCTGCGACTCTCACTTTTATCATTCTTGGAAAAGCAAACTGCATGAGAGTTGATAGATCTTTAATGGCCTTATTGATAACTCTCAATCCAGAGATAAAATATCTCAACTTTATTGCCTGTGATATTACTTTATAACATAATTTCTTTGGCAGCTTTCATAATCCAAGGCCAGGAATACTTTAATATCTACCAAGCACTTCGACTATAAAACTTATGTCAAGTTTCTTATAAACATGATCATATATAAGGCTCCAATACTATATGCATATGTAATGCCTTTCATATGCTAATTTTTCAAATTATTTGGACATATTGGCTCAAATTAAAACATCTCCTTCATAATTTGTACCCTTATAGGTGAATAGCTTTGCATCTTAATTCTTCCTAAAACTATCTTGATATAGGCTTCTTGAGATAGACTTAACGTCTTTTTAGATATATCTCTATGAATCTTTATGCCTATGACATATGAAGTTTCACCCAAATTCTTCATATTAAAGTTTTAAGAAAGAAAACCTTTATCTTATGCAATAGAGCTGAATCACTTCTTGCAAGGAAAAAATTACCAACATATGAGACTAGAGTTATGACTTTATTCCTACAACTTTAAGGCATAAACAATGATCAACAACAATTTTAGTAAAACCAGATGATGTCTCAATATTGTTAAACTTTACATACCATTGGTGGGATGCTTGTTTTCGTATATATATTGATCTTTTAAAGAAACCTTTAGGTAGAATCATATGTACCTATTCTCAAGATCCCTATTCAAGTAAGTTGTTTTCCTTACTATTTAATGTAACTTTGAATAAAAAATGAGCTACAAAAGCTATGATAAATTTTAATGAAACTTTCATAAAAAACTGGAGAAAAAGTTCCATGATAATCAATACCTTCTTAGAGTGAAACCTTTGACCATTAGTTTAATCTTATATTATTCAAAATTACCAAAAGACAATTCAACGAGTTATTAGACTGGATTATTGGCCATTGGTTCCATCTTTTTTATCATAGCTTTATGCCAAAGTATGAAATTTTTACTATTCATGGCTAATGAAAATGAGATCATCTTTATGTCCAATATCAAAATTAGACTTTTTAGGTACACAACCAAGTTATAGAAATAGCTAGTTTCTTACCCATTGGATCGCTTAATTCTATAATCATTTGTACATATTATACACCTTTAGTCAGTGAGATTAATGATTTATTGTAAAGGTTGTACTTTAATTTGACTGTTTTCATGTTAGTTCTGTATATTTGTTTTTGAGAAACAATAAAGTCCTTTACAAAAGATCAATCTAAACAAATTTACTCTTCAATATCAACCTTACAAGGAAAGTCACTCCCATTGGACTCATGATCCATAAGAAACTTAGCATTTCTAATTTTAACAATTCTAGTTGAATATGAGAGATATTTAAAACTTTTATCCCTTTAAGTTAATTGCATAGCCTATAACTACTAAATTTTCTCGGATCCAATTTTCTTATGTTTAGGTTATAAGCTTTCACTTTAACTGGACAATCCGAGTTCGAAATGTCTTAAGCTGAATTCCAACTATTTCGTAATTCTAAGAAAATTTAGAAAACAATTTAGTTGGCACTTTAATAAAGACATCAATAGTAATTTTAATACATTAATCCATACACTTAAGGGAAGGTATATGATCTTTAAGTATTATGGTGCTTTCTTTAGCTCCCTTTAGTGGACTTGTTAGTTTGCTTTTTCCTTAATGCAACTAACTTAAGTGTCAAACTCAAGAGTTTCAAGAATTCTATCATTATCAATTCTCCTAAATTTTTATATGGAGATGTGACATAATTTTTATACCACAACTTTAAAGAAGTTTTATTTTTAGCACTTTTTTCCTATTAGAAATCATATAAATAGTTAATAAACTTATTTTCACAATCAGAATCCAAGTTAATGATGAGAAATCTAATAAAAATATTCTCTTTTGAAATTTCAACAATAAAATTTAAAAAATTTAAATTCAAAACTCTTTTTATCTAAGAAAATTTTTGAAAACAAAAGATAAAACCCTTTTTTAAAAGTTTAAAGCAAATCTTGATTTCAAAAATGATCCTGGTAGTCCGTAGTGATTTCTATAATAGATGTTCCTCGCACTTTTCTTTTGGTTTCCTTGACTTAATGAAACCTTAAATGGTTATAAAAATATAATTCATTAAACATAAGTCCAACCACCATATATTATTAGGAACATCACTAAAAGAGATTCATACAAAATGAGTTTACCTTTATTTTTGAGTCCCTTTTATACTTTAAGCAATCTTTCTTTATGTATCTGATTTAAAAAAAAAATGAAGAACCTGATGTCATTTTCTTTATTGGCATTTTTCCTTTTTCACCTTTATAACACATTAGCCTATTTATCACTTTTCACCTTGAGTCACTAGGTTAACTGAATCTAGTTTCTTTTTTTTAAATCTTTTTTCCTCTTAAAAACATGTAACTGAGAGTTTATTGATAGACCATTTTCTTTATATGTGTTTCTCATGGTCATACTTATTAGGAAAAAAGTTGAATATGAAAGTGATAAGAGATTTACTCAAAAAACTGAATTTCAAAAATTTAAGTCGAGCAACAATATATCTTAAATCCTATAATGTGCTCACGCACAATTTTAGAATTGTTGCACTTTATTCCTAAAAGCTTCCTTATTAGGGTGATAACCAAAACCTTATCAGATTTAACAATCTTGTTTTTAGTGGCTTTGCAATAGTCCTTAACCTTATAGCAAGTAGGATGAAATCCCAAATTGATTTACTAATATAGATTTGATGTACATCATCTTTAAACAGTTAGATGCTCTCACTGTACATCGAAATCTATTTACCTTTTGCACACTTTATTCGTTGAGGACAAGTTATCCACCTGAAACACTAAGTCAAGGTCCTTATACCAAAAACTAACTTAATTTACTCCTTTATTAGAGTAATTTTTCATCATCAAATAGAATTTTATTATAGCAGCCTTATTAATCATAATAGTAGAAATTGCTGCAAAATGCAAAGAATTATACTTTAATTGAATAAAATACTTTATATTCAAATGCAAATTCAAACCTTCTTGTGGATAGAGGTGTATCATGCATATAAATTTACATAACTTTAATGATAAAACAATAGCTTTAAACACCAAAATTAAATAATCCATACCTGTGGGCCTAGGAAAGTTTAATTTTAATGTTATATTATTTTATCCTTTAACCATTTTACAAAATTAATTATTTTCCTGTGAGGCCAAATAATTAATTTCATAGTCTAACACTTTATGTAGTTTTAAATAATTATTATTTTATCTAAATCAATTAACTAAAGATACTGTGGCTACTCTTAAGTTAATAATTTAGAACTTAATAATAACATCTGATATGTATACATAGAACTTATTACATATCACAAATATATTCTTTATCAATGCCATTTGCTTATATAGTTATTTCAAAGAAACTTTATTTTAAATAACTATTAATTGTCATCTAAATCAACTAACTTAAGATGTTGTGGCTACGCTTAAGCTAGCGATTTAGAACTTTAATTATGACATTAATATATGCAGAATTCTTTATTGCATATTAATAATTGGAGCAGAATATAATATTAAATCATGTTAACTTATTGTAATTATAGTATAAATAATTATATATTAATATCATCCTCCGTATATAGTTATTTAAAGAAAAATTTTATTTTAAACAACTACTAATTTAACTAAATCAATCAACTTAAAATGCTATGGCTATTCCCAAGCAATTGATTTAGATTCTTTATAATGACATAATATATATATGTATATATAACATAAATAATTGGATACATAATTTAATAACTCAAATATATACCAAATAAATTTATGGTATAAAACTTTATTGATGTTTACCAATTTATCTAAATCATATAACTTAAAATGCTTTAGCTAGTGCCGAGCTAGCGATTTAGATCTTTAATAATAAAATCAATTCTTTATGTAGTAAAAATTTGCATACTATAATGGAAATTCTAATTGTCATGCTATAATTGATTTAAAAAATATTATGACATAACGTATGACATACATCCTTAAATCACATAAAAATACGCACAAGATCAGAATGTATTTATTTCGTTACATATAGATGCACCAATTTACAATATAATTTCAATAACAAACTTTATCATATATATGCACTTAACCATTTGGTTGAGAGTATGAGTTTTTGGACACTATCTAGGGAGAGTACATACTGCAAAAATATTTCCAACATATTAAAATATTTTATCATGAAATAAAATCACAGAATTTTTACACATAAACATATTTATTATTTAATTAAACACCAATATTAAATAATAACTATTTTACATGACCTAAAAAATCCAAAAAAATCATAAAAAAATCAAATATCATAAAATATTTAGGTCTAGAAAAGCTGGGACCAAACTAGCCCTGAGATGGTGGCGTCTGCACCACATGCATCAATCTATGCATGTAGAATTCAGCTGGGATGCGAGTCCAAGCCACCTTCTAGCTCCAGCCAGGTCGTACCCGACCGATACGACCCGGCTAGATTTTTTTTGACCTATTTAGGTCTGTTTGATGTTTTAAAGCCAATTTTTGTGTTTTTTTGGATCAAATTTCATGCAATTAGCGACCCAAAACCATGATTTTATGCTAGATTTACATGATCCATACATCAATTTTCATCAAAAACACAAAAATCATCATCAAACATTCAATTACTTGAATTTTATGAAACAATATTAGACCCGTTTCAATATACCATAAATTTTTCTTATTTTAATCATCTTTTCTTTAACCTTAAGGCTCAATAACATATATAATTAAACTATTAAAATCCTCATCAATCTTGTTTTTTCATAAATTAATCAAGAATTTCAAGAAATTTTAATACACATAATATATAAGCAAATTTATAGTACATATATAAAACATGTTTCAATATATAAATACAAATTATGACATTAATCAAAATATGTTAAAAATTTAGTTTCATGCTTTTACTATATTTATTATAGCTCATTTATCCTTAATACAAATTATTTAATCGTCTATGCATAAACAATTTATGTATAAAAAATTTTGTTTTTAATGAATCTCACTAGATGATCTAAAGAATAAGGCTAGAAAACCTAGCTCGATACCACATGTAATAATTTAAATAAAACGTACCTCTAGCCATTGTTGATCAAGAGCATAATCTTGTTCCAAGTACGTGAAAATGAACACCCTATATAAGCCTTCTAATCTATTTCTTTTCTTGATAATTACCTTATGATGGTGCACAGGCAATTTATATGGACAGACTAGGGACCTATACTAGAAGACTGATTAGGGTTGTATCCTACCATCAAAGAGTCTATATTCTAATTAGTTACTGAAGTAGAGTTAAACTCTTATCACTAAAGTAGTTAAACTGAATAGGATTTAGTTTATAATTTCACCTTAATAATTTGATTTAATTATCTTAGTCCATTTATCATCATGTGGGCCACATAAAGTCTAACATATTCTTCTCTTTTTTCTTGATTGGTTTCACTATAAAATCAAAAACTGCTAGAACTATACAAAATGAAACCAGGGATTCAACAAGGTTAATGTATAATACTAGTGTAGTTCTAGATGTGAACTCAAAAATGTGTGCTATGGCGAATATATGCTTGTCCATGGCTCTTTCAGATTTTTACGCCAACCAAATTATGAAACGAGATTGTCTCTGCAAGGATGGGATTCACTTAATAGCGTCGCTATAGCTTCAGTAGGTAATTTTCAATTACGTATATGGAGGTATTTTTGTGTTTAGTTTTAAATAAAATAAAATGAGGTAACCACGTTGATCTGTTGAGGATAAGACAATTATCACTACGACCCATTCAAGTAGCACGTTTCATAACCCCATCATCTCTTTTACTTTATTTTCTCACACAGACAAAAGTTGTTACACAAATAATAAAAGAAGGGTTAAGGAGCAAATTTGCCCTTATACTATAGTTAGAGGTTGAAATCTATTAATATATTATAATTGATATTTATTATTATACTTTCGTATTAAATATAAATTTGTCATAATAGTTTCACTCAAAATTAAATTCAAAATCAAATTCGAGATTCAATTTTATTACTTTACTTTTGTTTGATCAAATTTTATTTTTAAATTTTGATTTTTGATTGAATTTTGTCACTCAAATTTAATCTTTGTATGATTTTGATACAAAATTTACTAAAAAATTCTTTAACATATTTTATTTTAATAATTAGGGTTTAGTAAATTAATTAATAATAGATGATAAAAAATAAGCTTTAGCTTTTAATAAAATAAAAGTTCCATGTTAATTTTTTATTTTTATATTTTTTAAATCAATTTTATTTTCAAATCTTTCAAAATAAAATTTGAGATGAATTTTGTCACTCTACTTTTGTTTGATTGAATTTTTCCAACTAAAGTTTTATTTTTAATTGAATTTTGTCCCTCACCTTTAATTTTGTATGATTTTCATACAAAATTTAATAAAAATTTTCATTAAATTATTTTTTTAATAATTAGAGTTTAATAAATTAATTAATAAAGGATGATAAAAAAGTTTTAGTTGTGTTAATTTTTTTCATTTATATTTTTTATAAATAAATTTTATCTTCAAATCTTTCAAAATTAAATTTGAATTGGAAGATTCAAACTAAAATTAAAGTTTAATAGTAAAATTCAATCAAATAATAGAGTAGTAGCAAGTTTGTCCTAATTTCCAAAGTAAAATAATAAATAATTAATCAAAATAAATTATAATGATAAATTTTAATATCTATCTATAATATGATCGTAAATTTATCCATTAACCCTAAAAAGAGCAAAGTATGAAAAGTTTATCATAATAATAATAATAATAATAATAATAATAAGTATCCAAATTCATAATGGCAGAAAGTCAACAAATTCATACAAAAATAATCCTCGTATTCTTACGATCAACACACTCCAATTTTCTTTTTCACCGTTACCACATATCAAAAACAAAAGGAATGCCAAATGTTGAGCAATTGACTCACTATGATCCACTTGGATTAACTTTAATTACGGTATAGATATAGATTTTTGCAGGATACAATTTCTTATCCATTGCTAAAACAATATCCAAGAATGTCTATTCTATCCATGAAAAAATACGTCGGCTTTATATCGATGGATGCAATACATTTTGATTCGTCAAATAAAACCAAAATGAAATAATTTTTTCGTAAAAATAAAATGGAGAAAAAAATGGATTTTATAATTTGATTAATTGAATGGAATAGAAAAAAAATACTATTATATTATTTGATTTGTTAAAATAATGTTAAAGAATATATAAGCATTATATATAAAATGACTACTTTATCTCTAAATTAAATATTAATATTCTATTATAAAATTATTCTTATTTCTTTAATCCTTATAAATTATTTTTAACATTTATTTAAAACATATTTAAATATATTATATTTAATAATAAATGTAAAAAAAATTAAAATTAAAATATTTGCAAATATTTTCTATTTATATTTAAATATATATTTTCAAATAGAATTTAAAATTCTTTAAAATAAATTAAAAAATTGACATTGACATTTTAGAATATATATAAGTTAAAATGTATTGTTCACAAATTTCCTCTTCACTATCCCTTTAAACCTCCCCTCTCTCTCTAAAATAATCAACCCTTCAACTGGAAAGAGAAAAAGACAGAAAACCCAATCTGTCACAACTAATCCCAGGTTTCGATCATCCTCTGCCACTCTGTCGCTATACCTGTCGGACTTCGAAGACGAAAAAAGTAATAATAACTATTTATTATATATTTAGAACGAATACACTTACACCACCTTATCTATTTTTACATGCAAACTCACACCTCACATCTATCACTCATTTCATGCATTTTTCTACACACCTTTCATGCATACTTCTTTCCTTTATATTTAGCAATTTCATGTCGGTTTAGTAACCTACTTAGGCATTAGATATTTTGAATAAAAGTCTGTTTGTTGGCTACCAAATTTTGATTAGGATTTGTAGGCTAAAAGAGTCTAATTTGGTGGCTAAAGAAATCAAAACAAAATAATCTCTAGATTATCCTAGAGTAGTCGATAATCATTAACACTTCCCTTCAACCACTACTCTCTAATGGTTGGTTTGGTAGTCATTCCGAGCTGCCTTCTAAACTCATCGAATTTTGCATTGCTAAGTCCTTTGGTGAACATGTTAGTTACTTGCTCTTCAGTCTTGATGTATTTTAGTTTGACGTCTCGTTGAAATACTTTTTCACATATAAAGTGATAATGTATTTCTATGTGTTTAGTTATTACATGGAAAATTGGGTTCTCGGCCTTGTGTATCACTGACTTATTGTCACAATGGAGTTGTATTAGTGATTCAACCGGTTGGTGCAAGTTCTTTAAAAGCTAATTAACCACAGACCTTCTTGTGCCACTGTAGTCGCTACTCTATATTCTGCTTCTGTAGTTGACAAAGAAACTGTAGGTTGTCTCTTACTAAACAAAGAGATTATGCCGAACCCAAGACTGAACATGTAGCCATTTATTGATCGCCTTGTACCATGATCTCCACAATAATCGGCATAGCAATATCCTAGAACTTGATAAGGAACTTTTTTTTGGTATAGCAGTCTAAAATCAATAGCTCTTTTTACATACCTCAAGATTCATCGGACAGCATCAAAATGAGGTTCCCATGGTTTCTCCATGAATTGGCTAACTACTTCAACAACGAATGCAATATCGGGTCTTGTTAATGTAAGATAAATTATGCTGCCTACTAATTGCTTATAACTTGTTAAGTCCTCTAACCTTTTGCCTTCTTCACTGCATAGTCTTGTATTAGCTTCCATCAGAATAGAAATTGGCTTGCAGTCTATCATTCTAAATTTGTGTAGAAGATCTTTTGCAATTTATGTTGACATAAAAATATCCCTTCATTGGTATGGATTACTTCTAGCTCAAAAAAGTGATGTAACTCCCAAGCTTTTTCATTTGAAACCATATTGAGAAATTACCTTTAGTTTGTTTAATTTCTTCAATGTTGTCTCCGGTGATAATAAAATCTGGCTCAGAAATTAGAAGAGAGAAATAACTCTCAATTGAAGAAGAGAATTTATTATTTCTCGATGCTGAATACCATGGAATGACCCCTATTTATACTAGTTTTATAGCGGGTTATGATTTGTACTCCTAAAAGATAACTCCTAAAGGATATTATCAATTACAAGATAATTTGATTTTTATCTAAGATTATTAGTTACAAAAAGATATTATCTTGTGATCTTTATCATTTTTCATTATCTTTTGATCTTTATCATGCTCCCCAGGTTGGACTGGACTCGCCTTCGAGTCAAACTTAGCATCATCCTCAAAGTATGGCAAAATATCGGAGACATTGAAAGTAGCAGAGACTCCATAAGTGCCTGGTAGTTCAACTTTCTACGCCTTGTTGTTGATTTTCTGCACAGCTTTGAATAGACCATCGTTTCAAGGTGATAACTTGGAATTTGGTTGGTTTGGAAATCGTTCCTTTTACAAATGTATCCATACCAAATCTTTTACTTTGAAAGTCTTTTTTCTCTTATGCTTGTCACGCTGAGCCTTGTATTTTAAGTTTTGCTTTTGGATTCCTTTCTTTAACAACTCTTCAACTTGTCGTTGAACTTCAGCATGTTCTTGGGGACTTATCCTGTAAATAGGTTTATTAGGAATTACTGCTCCTGGGATAAGGTCAATTGCATGCTGGATATCATGTATTGGTGGTAGTCTAGGGGGAATTTCGTCGGGTACGACATCTAAAAATCCAGCTAGTAATTGTTTGATTTCTGTGGAATGGTGGTTCCTTCATTTGACTCAAGCAACAAGATCAGTCCCATGGTTTGGGCTTTTGTTTTCGTCACCTTGAATTGTTTCTTGGCAATTAAGGACATTAGCGGCTTGGACTCATTCTTGCTTCGGTTATATTGACTAGGTGGCAATGCTGCTAGCTTGATCTTCACTCTATCCTTCACAAAGGAATAAGTGTTAACATGACCGTCGTATAGAGCATGGCGATCATATTGCTAGGGTCTCCCCAGTAGAAGATGACAGGCATCCATGGGAACAACATCACACCATACTTCATCTTGATACTTCTTGCCAACTAAAAAAGAAACAAGGCATCGTTTAGAAACTTTTACCTCATTTCCTTTATTAAACCATTGTAATTTGTATGGATGTGGATGAACTTGAGTGGACAGGTTCAGCTTTTCCACCATGTAGTTGGATACTACATTTTCACAGCTTCCATTGTCAATGATTACATCACATAATTTGCCTTAGGTAGTACAGCGGGTGTGGAAAATATTATGACATAGCCATGACTCCTCTTTCGCTTGTGCTGTGTGCAAGCTTCGCTTGATCACTAGTGTTTCACCATGGTCGGCGGGCGTGACTTCTTCATCAAATACTGGCTCCTCATCAAATACAAGCTCGTCTTCTTCTTTATATGTTTCATAAGCTTCTCCATCAATAAGAGTGACAACCTTGCAGTTTGGACATTCTGAAGCAATGTGGCCAAAACCTTGGCATTTAAAGCACTTAGGTGCTTTGGAGCTGGATTCTCTAGCAACTTTAGATGGAGACTTCTTTAAAAAGCTGGGTTACCAAACTGGAGTCCTACGGACATCAGAAGGATTCTTGGTAGAGGAAAGAGGTTGGTAAAAAAGTCATTTGGGTAACTACTTCTCAACACGAATGGCTAGACAAATGACGTTGTCTAAAGTCCAGTATTATTAAAGTTGGACCTGATGGGCGATATTAGTGTTCAACCTTCCAAGGTAGCGGGCTATTATTTGCTCTTATTTTTCTTGGATATCACATTTCATCATAAGCTTTTCAAATTCCCTGGTATATTCTTCTACAGATAGAGTCTTTTGGTAGAGATTATGTAGTTGAAGAAAACAATCTTGATAATAATGTTCAAGTAGGAACTTACATGTGAGCTCACGTCACATCTTTTCCCACATTCGAATCTTGCTTTTCCCTTCACGTTCACGCTTCCTCTTAAGATTTTCCTACCATATGGAAGCATGCTTTTTAAGCTTGATGGCAATAATTTTGACTTTTTGGTCCTCTGGCATCTTTTTATATTCAAACACTCGCTCAACTATTTAGAGCCACTCTACGAACTCGTCTCGTTAAAGCTTCCCTTCAAAATCTAGAATGTCCACTTTTATATCGATGTTGTGGATTGTCAGTCTTCGAGGTTGACGATTGTCGACTGATGAAGTGTCCCTATTAGGTGAATCATCTTCTATTTGTCTTCCTTATGCATCCAACTGGGCTCGTTGAACATTCACCATCTCTTGTAGTAATTGAACTTGTCGTCTCAATTCTTCTATCTCAACTTCATGCACAGATCTTCATCTTGGAGGCATATTGTAGGCTAGTGAAAACAAAGGGTATGGCTTAAGGATGGAATTAGGAATTAAGTTCAAAAGTTAGGGTCAAAATAGAATTTTAAAAAATTTAAGGCTTAAGTGTAATTTTAGGAAATTAAGGGGTTAACTTGCAATTTTGAAAAGTTTAGGGGTCAACAAAAATTTTGAAATGATAAGGGGTTGTACTAAAATTTTGAATAGCTTAGGGGTCAGAATGTAATTAAGGAAAAAAATATGCTGACAGGGTGATAATATGGTAGTTAAAGAGACGTGGTAGGTGATGGTTGGGTGACGTAGTGATAACTAGACAAAGGGCTGATGTGGATGATGATGTGGCAAAAGTGACATGTGGCATGTTTTACGTGTAGCTGATGTGTCACTAACTAGACACCTCAGTGCTGACGTGGCAGCTGACGTGGTTATCTTTAACCTCTGGCTGGCGCGTGGTCTTCTGGCGGTGGCATGTAAGAGCGCGTGCTATACCTTCCGACGATGGAACTTTCCAATCCAAGGTTTTCCGACCTCCTGAACATGATGGAGACCTCCCTTTGGTTGAAAAATGACCGGAACTATGAATTTCGAAGGTGACAATGATGACTCTTGTCGAACTACTTTGAAGTCTTTAACTTTAAGCTATTTTTCAAACACTCCCCGTCTTTGGAACTCGGCTTTGACACAAAAAATGGCTCAGAAATTAGAAATTAGAAAATAGAAATGACTCTCAATTGAAGAAGAGAATTTATTATTTTTTGATGCTGAATACAATGGAATGACCCCTATTTATACTAGTTTCATAGGGGGTTATGATTTATACTCCTAAAAGATAACTCCTAGAGGATATTATCAATTACAAGATAATTTGATTTATAAGATTATTTGATTTTTATCTAAGATTATTAGTTACAAAAAGATATTATCTTGAGATCTTTATTATTTTTCATTATCTTTTGATCCTTATCAAAATCATCCATATAAACCAAAACTACTGCCAGCTTATCATCTTTAGCTTTTACGAACAAGTTTAAATCTGCTGCTGTAATTTAATAGCCACTTTGTATTAAGAATTCTACAATTTTACCATACCATGCTCTCGGTGCTTGCTTTGGATGATCCTTGCTTTCTGTTGAAATCTAGGTAAAGAATGGATTAAATAGACTAGAAAGAACGGATTATAGAGTTTAGAACAGAATAAAGAGAATAGTTATTATTTTTTCATATATATCTATTCTGAAAACACTGGTATATATACAGCTGAAACTAAGACTATTCTAGGTAACTAGAGTAATTACAAATCAATTACAAATAAAAAATAATTAAATCAGAATTTTCTCATAATCATAATCCCATAATTTAAGGATATCTAGAAAATCAAAAAATCTAGAAATCAATAATTCTATAGATTGCAAAAATCTGGAAATCTGCGATTTGGAAATCTGTAGAAATCTGGAAATCTCAAGCTGGAGAATGTATGTCAATCATTCCCAGCTTGGACAGATATTGTTCAAACTGAGCTCTTGGGAGAGCTTTAGTAAGGATATTAGCTGTTTGCTGTAGTGTAGGAGTATAGCAAACTTCTAGGACCTTTTGCTCAATTGTTTCTTTGATAAAGTGTCGATCAATCTCAACATGCTTGGTTCTGTTATGATGCACTGGATTTTTAGCAATCCTGATAGCTGCCAGATTATCACACATCAACTTCATTGATGTTGTGATTGGAACTTAAAGTTCTTCTAAGAGTCTCGTTAACCAGATTCCCTCACATATCCCATATGCCATGGCTCGAAACTCAGCTTCAACACTGCTTCTTGCTACGACTGGTTGCTTCTTACTTCTCCAAGTAACTAGGTTGCCCCACACATAAGTACAATATCCCTAGGTCGATCTTCTATCTGTTAGTGATCCTGCCCAGTCAACATCTGAGAATATTTCTATGTTTCGACTACTTCCCTTCTTAAAAAAAAATCCTTTCCCTGGAGTCATTTTCAAGTAACGCAGTATTCTGTAGACTGCTTCTTGATGTTCTTCTATAGGATTGTTCATAAACTGACTAACCACACTCACTGTAAAGCAAATATCTAGTCTCGTATGGGACAAGTATATTAACTTTCCAACCAGCCTTTGATACCTTCCTTTGTCAATAGTAGCTTGGTTCTCTTTTGAGCCAATTTTGTTGAATGAATCCATTGGAGTATCAGAAGGCTTACACCCAAGCATACCAGTTTTCTTTAACAGATCAAGGGTATATTTCCGTTGGGAAATGAAAATACCTTTTCTTGACCTTGCTATCTCCATTCCGAGGAAATACTTTAGAGCTCC
>JBBYHM010370663.1:0-18148 GCA_038381775.1 Adansonia rubrostipa | reverse complement strand
TTCAAAACCTTCTTCAGAATCAACTTCGCTAGTGCAAATTGATCATTCAAAATTGATCTTCAAAGACCCATCAGACATATCCATGTCACTGTCGTCAGGACACTTGAAGGGTGAAGAAATAGGCATTGCCAAAAAAAGCACCCACACATAATCTGAGGATTTGGATAAGAATGGAGGCAAAAGAGTAATGGAGACAGAAAGGTTGAAAAGTCATTTAGACACAAAATAGAATGATATATGCAAAAGTCATTTCATTGATAATACTTGATAAAAATGCCCCTTACATAGTACACCTACTTGCCTTTGGGCGAGGGCAGGTAGGTTTTGATTTCTTGACATCACATAAAAGGGGCAAGAAAAGTGTAGGGGCTTTCATCATGACCCTATCATCAAAATCAAGTCTTGTTGGAAGGACATAAATTTTATGGCTTGGTATCGATCATGTTTGCAACCGACTTAGTGTGGTTTAGTAAAAGATTAGTAACAACATTTGCTCCCTGGTTCATCCTAAACTGCAAGACTTTTGCGTTGATTAGATTTTGCACATTTTGTTTGAAACACGTGCAGTTCTCAATGTCATGCCCTACTGCCCTAGCATGATATTCACAGTGGGCATTAGGGTTGTACCATGGCAGGTATGGCAACTTTTTTTCTGGGATATAGATCAGAGCAATTAAATGATTTTAGAGCAAGGTTTGGTAAAGCTCCTTATAGGTCATAAGGATGGGATCAAAATGTTGTCTTGGTTGATTCGCACCTCGATTGCCAGGTGCATTACTGGTTATTCGATTGGTATTTTAGTGGACTTGTGGAGGGTAGCTTTATGGTGGGTTTGATAGTATTATAAGTGATGGGTTATAAGTTGTGGCATAGATGGGCTATAGGGATATTGTGATGGGGTAAGAATGTGGCATTCTTGAGTAGCGAGGGTTGGATACTTGATGTTGTCTTAGCTAAAACAAGCCAGCATAATTTATGGCGTTGGCCTCCTCTTTCTTTTTCTTACTGGCCATGGGCTTCTTACTCAATCTGACTATTTCCCCAGTAGACATTCTACCACTCTTAATGGTGGTATCAATCATTTCTCCAGAGAGAACCAAGTTTGCAAATTTCTTGGTGGCATTTCTTACAAGCTTCTCGTAATAAAGAGTGTGTAAGGTATGAATGAAAGTAACTATCATCTCTTTTTCTGTAAGGGGAGGCTGGACTAGGGCTACTTATTCTCTCCACCTTTGGGCATATTGCTTGAAACTTTTAGTGGATCTCTTCTCGAAATTCATCAGGGAAAGTCGATCCGGTAGCCAATCTGACACGTACTGGTATTGATTTAGAAAGGCCTTAGCCAAGTCGGCCTATGATTGGATTTTGACATTGTCTAGCTCAATATACCATCGAGCGACTGTCATAGTGAGGCAATGCTGGAAGTAATGGATGAGGAGCTTTTCGTTTTTCTTATACCTGGCCATCTTTCGTAAGTACATTATATGGACAGAAGGATCAGTGGTTCCATTAAACTTTTCAAACTCTAGGACTTTAAACTTCAAGGGAATAACAACATTGGACACCAAAGATAACGATTGAGCATCAAGAGCTTCAAACTTATCAGTCCCTTCGATAGCTTGGAGGCATTTTTCTAGTAGCTAGAATTTGCTCACTTCTTCTATAGTCATAGTGGACATTTGACCTTCTATTTTTTCCAGTTCTTCATGGTCCAAGGTTATCAGATCTGCTGATGAGACTCTGCATTCACCCCTTGAGTGCTGGGAATGAATTGACCTACCGCAATAGGATTGAGGTAGATAACTGGTGGAGCCTGAGCTACACATGGAGGAGTGGCCTATTATTCTTGTCTAGGTTCCTCTTGGGCAGGTTCTAGATTATTGGAAGGGGGACCTTCAACGTTGGGAGGATTATTCCTTGTTTCAACAGTGCTGGCTTGTCCTTTTTCTTTCATAGAGGCTGTTATTAGTTTCATAAGTCTCGCCATCTGAGTTTGCATTTTGTTTTCTTGATTGAGCATCTAGTCTTGTGATTCCCTAACCATTAGCTCAAGTCGCTAAATGCGAGCTTCATGATCACTCTCCATGATTTGTTTACAGTGTCTCGTGTTGTAGCAATGCAGGATGTTAGGTTTCGTTTTCCTAATTGACCCCAGAGTCCCTTGCACTTTTATGGCCCAACTCCCGTATTAGACTTTTACTTCAAAATGTATTTACTGATGAGTGTTTATGATGCAATGATGAGTTAAGATAATGAATGATTGATGCAAGTGTGAAAAGGTGAAAGTGACTATGCATAGGTAATGAAGATAATTGAATTCTGGAATAGCTTTTCTGATAACATCTTTCGTAAAGCCACAAAAAGGTCCCTTGCTGAACACTGAACCAGAATAATTGTCTCAAAACGATGATAATCATGATAAATATGATGAGACAATGCATGTGCCATAACATAAACAAAAGGAAATAAGTTAGTGAAATGTATAAGAGACAAATGTAAGAAATTAAAGAATTTGAGAGCATCAGAGAAAATACTCATAACATGTCTCAACCAATGTGGTGAGACAAGAAAAAGGCAACGTATCATCATGCCAGGATGCAATCTACCCCTTCATAAGGTGATGCAATATCTTGTTTTGATGAAAAATAAATGGCTAGTGGTAATATTTGTTTATCACCACTAGTGCGGATGCGCATTAAGCAATGACTCAGATAGCATAACGGCTTGCAGTATGATGGTTTTTGTTCACCATCACTTACTTCTACAAAAGTTAGCTATCATTCGGGTAGCACAACAGCATGTCTCGATAAATGATAAAAATGCAGATGCGAGTGACAAATGTATACTCATTGTCACCTACATAATTATGGTAATTAAGAGTAAAGGTTAGGAATATTTCCCCAAGTGACCCTATTTTTTAGGTATTCTAGTAGCGTTCTGATATGGTTTGACATGGTTTAGCTCGTATGGCTCACTATATGAGGTTTAAGTAGATGCCTAAATAGGTATCCAAATTGCTCCTCCATCCGGTAAGGACAGTTAAGGGAACCTGATCCTAGACCTATCACAAGTTTGGCAGAACGAGTTTGATCCATTGGACGTATTTCCCTATGCAAATGCGGAGGGTTACTCATAAGAGACATAGGTAATTTACATCCAAGAAGTTATTGCCATGCTTATGCAAAAGGTTACTCACGAAGGTGGATAGCTCACTTCCTCCTAATGATTAGGTTATAACCATGCCATGGAGTTTGGCGGGACACTAATGCACATGCAAGTGCGCAGTGTGTGATAGAAAAACGATTAAACCTTTTCATTTACTTCCACATTACCATTTTTGTTAAACTAATGATTATTCAAAAATAAGGCAATCCTGACAATCATGTTAAACGAAAGATTAGTTAACGAAACAAAAAAGGGTCATGGTTAAATAATGACTAAAGATAAAAAAAACTAAGAACCTAGCAAGACATGGCTACTTACTGGCCTAACTCTCTACTATCCCTAGTGGAGTCGCCAAGCTGTCATAAAATACCCTGAGGGTGGATCCTTGCAGATTTAAGAGTGTGTACGAGTTAAAATATTTTCCTGACTTGGAATTATCTTTTTGACCGAGACTTTTCTTTGGCGATGTGATAAGAACGAGAATGTACGAATTCTCAACTTGTGATACAGGGAAAGGGACCATAAGACAAATCATTCATCTTATTAGTCTCGGATACCATCACAAAATGGTCAATGCTCAGAGTCGCCATTGATCATTTTAGGCTAGGCATGATTAGATGCCTATTGAAACCTATGTTTTGAGATATGAAACTCAAAACATCGATCTCGTGGTCTACATAATGTAAAGATTTGCCGTTTGGGTTCATGAGTTGGTTACACGTGAGGTATGAACTTCCTCGTGACGCCCGGAATTGGTACCTTACTAGCTATGTCTTATCTCAGTTTCGATTATTTTGATCTTATCTTCTTATTATTTTGATAAAACCCTCTTTAAATGCATGAATCTTATAGAAATACAAATCCAGGTTTTGATTAAAAAGATATAATCTCATATACACCTCGAAGAAATGGGGAATATAGAGAATTTCGATAAAAATGACCTCTGGATTTTACTTTGAAAATGGAATGTTCCACTTGCGACAATTGAGAGATACCCATGCGGTACATTACCTTTAGTTTTATTTGAAATGATTGGAAACATGAATGCAAATAATCATCACAAAGAAATCATGTTAGTAAGGCAATAAATAAAGTAACATAACATGGATCGTTCAATGCAATGATAAAGGAAATAGGTGGACTATTAGAATTTATCTCGCTATTGGCATTGATTATGTAGGAATAATCGAATCAGCAATTTTCAAGATGCATCGGGTTTCTTGATTAAACAAGGTTTGTTTGACATATTCATAGAAGTCTGAGAAGGAGAAAAAAAAGATTAATTATAGTTGAAAGATAAGGTTAGAGTATCTATTTGAAAAGATAGGGTTGGAGTATCCCCGTGGATGACAAATAATTTTGACAAAAAGAGATTTTTAGATCTTGACAATTTGGAAAAGCTGGGTTGGAGTATCCCCTCGGAAGGTCGAGTTTGGAGTATCCCCATGGATGATAAATAATTTTAACAAAGGAAGATTTTTAGATCTTGACAATTTGCAAAAGCGGGGTTGGAGTATCCCCTCAGAAGGTCGAGGTTGGAGTATCCCTAAAAGTGCCACATATGATGCTCTTTAAAGAATTCGAGTTGGAAAAATTCAGTTGATAAAACCTTGTAATTTAAAAGACAGGTGAGCATTTTGATAACTTTTGGTAAAAAAATTATTATGAATGAGGATGGTAAAGATGTAAAATGTGTTTGTGCCTTGATACGAGCCAATAGGAGATCAAAGCATGTTCTCAAGTCTGATCGGGTTGACATAGAGACATTCGAATGTCTCGAGATGAAATTTGGGAAAATAACTCAATTTTAACCAAAATCAAAAATAGGGGACAATATCGCGGTATCTTGCTTCCTGAATTTATTCTAAATTGATTCGAAGGATTTAGAAGGTGGATAAGACACCGTGAGAAAGGTAACTCGATGAGGGTCATCCTAAAATTATTCCCACTACCCTAAAATGTCACTTTCTGGGGGAATAAATTTTCAAATTTGGATCAATTTTGCTGCTGGCAGAGCATACGAGGAACAAGGTAAGTCAAATTTTGAAAAATCATTTTGGATTTATTTGGTATCAGAAAATTGCAAATAATACCTGTCCAGAAAGGGAATTTCAGAACGTTTTAGAAAAAATGCTTGAAAATTTTGGAAAAATCATTTAGCGGGCTTGAAGAGCCTAACCAGAATACATGTTTGGATTTCAAAGGTTCCGGACAGTTTAGACTTGAAAAATCATAACTCTCTCATTTGGAATGATCCAGGGGTGAATAAGACATTGTTTTAATGATAATTCGACATGCTTTGAGAGAAAACTATCAAAAATTCATGAAAAATTGTTTAGGATTTTAAAGTGATTTTTCAATTTGCAATAGTTATGCTACCAGTAGGGGACAAAGCAAAGTAGGGAATATCTCTTATTTTTATGTCTATGGGTCCAGACTCGAGTCATTGACATTCAAATGTCTATGATTGAAGGGAAGAGTGGCATGAGCATCATAAGCTCATTTGGACACCCCAAAGTAGTGTGGTATGATGAAACAGCCCGTTGATTATACCACTCAAGGTTTTGACTTAAGAAAAAGGCACAAATATTTAGGGAATAATTGTAAGACCATTTTCATTTCAAAATCAAAAGATTTGAGCTTGTTTAACCAAGATTCCAGATTTGGAAAACTTAATTTTCCCCAAGATATTTTGCTAGCTTTAAGGAAAATACTAAGTGCATGCTAATCCTCATTGGTTAAGGTTAACATGCTTGGCTTTGGGGGTTTCGAAAATCAATTTTTATCAGCCATCAAACATGCATTTTGATAATAAACATACAATGGGATGGCACATAACATAAATAGGGATGCTAATTTTACTAATGGCCAAGACAAAGAAAGTGCTATGCACTTTAACAAGAAAATGTTATGGGTGTTGAAAGTGACAATGATTAATGCAAGTTAATGTGTAAATGTGCTTGAAATGTGTTAGCCTAATGTTTCATACATGGATTAAGGATAACCAGATGCATGGACATGGCATAAAATGCATGAGCAAGAGATATCAAACTAATAAGGATGAAATGAGGCATTTTGCATATCAACGAGGCATTAAGGCATCCAAATCCTAAACTACCACAACCAAATGCCACAAGAATGCATGACAATCCTAAGAGGGTGAGGGAAACATGGAGAGTTCACTAAAATGATAAAGATGCTGAAAAACAAAAAATAAAAGTAATAGAGTAGGAAGTTATACCAATCAAAACTTCAACTTTGGCCAAATAGTGGGAGCAACAGAGATGGTTTGAATTTCCCTCTCTTCCTTGTTGTTAATAAGCGAGAAAAAGAGAGAAACAATGAGGTTTTGGTTCTGGTATGGATGTAGGTAATTTTTGGAATGTGCAATCATTGAAAGTGAGTGTTTAGGGGTTGTTTTTGGGTGCTGAGTGAAGAGCTACGGGATTTGGATTTCTTTGATGTGTGAATGTGTTTTGTAAGTGTAAATGAGCTGGAATCTAACCTCTTTTCAGTTGAGATATAAGTGGTCCATTTATACCAACCTTTTAGAGCCAAATTAGAGGTGTTTTTAGCCATTTCTCAAGGGGGACAAGGTGATGTCAGCATGGTGGCTATAGGGTGGCTGTAGGAAGCAGCTTGCTGCCAATGTGATAGGCATAGGGTGGCTGGATTAAATGCTAAAATGATTTTCTAGCAAATAAGGTGGCTAATGGTGGCATTGGCCAACAAGTAGGGAGGAGTAGAGTAATCAAATAACATTGACCCTTTTGATCCAATTTAGACTTAGAAAAAATGTTTTGGTTAATTCAAAAGTCTAAATTTGTAACATGAAATGTGTTTTAATCTTTCCTGATGCAAAGAAACGAGTTAAAATCGAGTTTTGGATCAACAGTGGATGAGTTAAAAGTACCCGGACTGTGAAAATGGCCTGCATGTATTGATACATTGCATAATGTATCGATGCATTTGGTCTAGAAACCTTGGTGGTATCGATACAATAATAATTGTATCGATACTATGAACCATTGTATTGATGCTATGAACCATTGTATCGATACATGTTGATATGTTTCGATACATTTCTTTACAAAATGCATGTTTTGGTCTTGGCATGGCTAGTATCGATACATGAGGTCTTGTATCAATACAGAGGCTTATGTATCGATACATCTACATGTTGTATCGAAACTAATGGGGACATTTCAAAATTTTAGCACGTTGGAGCATTGTATCGATACATGGGAACCATGTATTGATACATTCAAGTAAAATTATGAATTTTCTCATATCTTTTATCCCCGGAAACCTTCAACTACGTCATTTGATGCCATATTTTTGCATTTACATTTGATATGATCCCTAGGCCTTCTTGATGTCCTCAAAATACTTTTTCGTCGATGACAACTAATCGCCCCCTCTCACGTCTATGCTCCAAATTGCTGCAAATTAGCCTGGACAAAATAAGGTGTTTACATTCATTTGAATAACCCTGGCAACAATATGAAAAATGGCCTTTGATACCTCATTTTTATATTTTCCTTTAATATGGCCCATAGGCATTTTAGACTTTCCCAAAAAATTTTCTCGCGAGGCACTGTGTCACCTAATAGTGCCTGACAACATAGCACCCGACAATCATCCCCTATTTTTATTTTTTATTTTTTGATTTTATCATCTTTTTTTTAAGTCCTAGGATGCCAAAAGCTGGCCCGAGCGAAATAAGGTGTCCACAGTCATGTTTAGGGCTTTGAACTAACCCTCAACAAAAAAATTTAGCCATAAATGCTTTATATGTTTAAAATAGATTAAAAAATTCAGCAAGAATGAAATAAACAAAAAAGAAAGAAAAAAAGGAAAGAAGAAACTCAAGTATGGTGGCTGGTTGTAATCTTTTTCTCTTCTAGTTTTCTCTAGTTCTCCTCTTTTAGTTCTCTTTATTATGCCTCAGCCTCCTTTTATTCTGATTTTTTTATCTCATGGAATGCTAAGGTTAAGTCGCTATTTATAGAGGTTGAAAATCCTAGGTTGGAGAATCCTATTCGAAGTAAGAAACCTGGATGTTAGTTTCAAAGTAGATTTGGTTGACCAATTTTGATGCATTTAAGGCAAGTATCTATTTCAAAGTAGATTTGGTTGACCAATTCTGATGCATTTAAGGCAAGTATCTGCTTATTACTTGGAGTGTAAAAATCAAGCTTCTATTATATGATCTGATATCTTTGACTTAAATATGTTCTTTCATATTTATGATTCTAATATTATAGGCTCATTAATATCCTCATAAACAAGTTTTGCTTCATTATTAAAATAAATTTGAAATTTAAAAACAAATATAAATAACAAAAATAATGACAGAAAGCATAACAAAAATAAAGAATAGAAAGTGTATAAAATTTGTGATTTATGAACTTATCAGAGGCTTAATAGATGCTAGTGTTTGCGCAGTGTCAATGCCCTAATTTTGACAATAAAATGATAGAAATGCTTTTAAAAGCATAGCTTTGATGTATAAAGATCTCATGTTAGTGTAAGCCATGCAAGCCAATTGTTATGGCTTTTAGGCATTAGTATTTAGTGATTTGAACAATCAAACATTATATTTAATCAATGTTATAAAGGTATTTCTTTATCCATGAGATTTAGTTGTATGAACTTTATAAAATCTTATGTAGATAAACCCCATGAAATATATTGGACTTGCAAGGGAATTATAAAAAGTTATAAGTACGGGATCCCTATGCATCAAAGCTGTGTTTCTAAAACTTTCTCGGTATTGTATTGTTAAGACAAGGCATTAACAATGCATAAAGACTGGCATATGTGTGCTTTCAAGCATGTAATGCATTGAATTAATCTTATAAGTTTAAGTATAAAGATACTTGGGGACATCATATGGGTGCCTATTATGATAATAGATTCACTGAACATAACCTGCTACTAGAGTTCCATTGGTATTTCACTTAAGTGTCTATGGAAATACTCTCATGTGTCAATAGTGTAAGTGATCTTTAGACTTATGACACAAGGTCATCTCATATCAGGAGTGTCATACTTTGATTTGATCATGAATGGGTTCCTAATAGATAGATGCTTATGGTAGAGTGGTTTAGTTATGGCATGAATCATTTAGTAGGTGAATGAGTGGTCTAGAAAGATTCATCACCCTAAGTGATATGAAGGGACATATCTAACATGTACATGAACCAGTTAACCTAAAGTCCTTGGCCAAAGCACTAGTAATTATAGAGCTAACACATAGAGGTTGCATACTAATATAGAATAGGCTAAGAATAGACACTGAACCATGCTTTTCCAATTTCAGGATATATGATGAAAGGATATTTATTACACTGAGATACTGAAAACTGATTTTCAAACCATATTGATACCCTTAGCATGTTAGGTGGCCATGATGCATTGCTGATGCCAGTCTTGGTCTATAAATATAAAACATTCTTTATTAGAATATTTTATATTTATTGCCAATATGCTGGGAGCCTTATGGGTCACACAATATGGGTGGTTAATAGAAATTAAACTAAGATGGGGCTAATATGTCTAATACAAGTAATGGTTACTTAGGCCCATTGAATGAGTTCAAATGGACCAAAGGCAAAATTGTAATTTTTTAGAAAACAAAATTTTAAACCCTACCTATGTAAGCTTATATTAGCCTTCCATTATACCCTAATTTTCTATTAGGAATTTGGTCGTGGGCAACCAAAATAGGGTTGGGAGATATCCTCTTACAATTCTTGTGGAAGATTACGCCAACTTTTTTAAAATAAGAGGAAAATTTGTTTTTTCACTTTGTTTTGATTATTCAATTAAGGTCTTTTAAGTGCAAGGGAAGGATTATTGAAACCTAAGCTGCTAGCAAAGCACCTGGCAATAAAAGTCTCTTCCTTATTAAAGGTTTTTTTAATCTCCTGTGTAAATTGTTAGAGGGAGACAACTTTGGTTTACAAAAACTAGGCTCTATATAAGTGTTCTTGGGTCATGGAATTACTAAAAGACTTCTAAATATTTAGGTATGTTGAGATCTTGATTTGTTCTTTAGATCCTTGATGTTAATGATAATTAAAAATCATGCAAGACAATCCAGTTTAGGGAGTCTAATATTAATTTATTTTTCATTTCCTCTGCAATCTTTTTGTATTATTTTATAAGTTTTAGTAATCTGATTACTTACTATCTTAAGATTCCTACATCTCACAATTATAATTTTTTGTAATTCTTTGGCAAGGCCAATATGTATGATGAGCTTTATGTTTATAAGTCATTAATAATAGTTATAACAAAACATATGGATAAAGATAAGATGTAATGTCTATTACATGAAATAACTAAAAAGCTAGTGTGATACGACTAAATCCTATTGGCTTATAGGCTTACACTAACATTGATAACATGTTAGAAAAAATAAAGTCAATCTAATTCTCATCTTATGCAAAAAGTTAATGTTGTTCTTTGCTTCTAGACTTAATTCCTTTTAATCATTTATTTTCTCCTAATTGTTTTATCAGTCTTAGTTACTTTTGTAGACTACCTATTTTGAGCCAACACCCAAGGCATTAAAAGTCATCATTCAAGGCACCATTAGACTCATTTAGAGGAACACAAGTCAGTTACCTAGCATCTTCTATCCAAGGTAAGGTGTTTACAGAATCAAAGGCATGAATATATGTATCGATACATATTTTGCATATTTTTGCATATATGTATCGATACATTACATGTATCGATATAGAACCTCCACGTCATCAAAATTCAAATTCCACTATTTTTATTGATATAGAAGGGCAATGTACAGATAGATAAATCAATGTATCAAAACATGAGCAATTGTATCAATATGAGTGTAGAGAAATCTCAGGCTCATGCATATTGACATATCAGAATTAAACTTATGCAGTGGAATTAAACAGAAAAAAAAAAAACTAAAGTTTCTCAGGATTACTGGAAGAGATGTATATGTGATTGGATTACAATTTTGAAAACATTGATCTATGGGAAATCATATCTTTTTAGTGACTCATAACTTTAAGCATGCCAATTCCCGCATGAATGCACCATAGGTTGATTATTACGATATTTTCTTGAGGCCAAAAGTAATCCAAGTGTTTTACTCTAATGGTGATTCACACAGATGCCTATTAGAGCCTTAATAAAATTTAATGGCTCTCTAGTTCTAGCCAAAACGTTTCTTAAACCTCAACTATTTGGTGTGATTTGAGAATGGTTCCCTTACCTATTGCACAAAAGAAAGGAGAAACAGCTTCGTGAGGGAGTAGTTGTTTTTGCAGATGCTAATAAACGGACCCAAAAGTCATAATTTCTTGATTTTGATTGATTCCACTAACATAGAAAATTGATTTTTTGTCTTCATAGTGATCAAAATACTTTAAAATAACCTAGAATACCAATCGATACAAAAGAGGCTTAGAAATGCAATGATTTAGAGATTTGGCTAATTTCACAACTTTTATGAAAAATTAATCTCTCAATGCTAGCAAACTGCTTTTTTATTTTCATTATATGAATGATTCAAGAACACTCAGGAAACCATGAAAACACAAAGAAAGCTTCTAAGCCATAGATGTTGCGCTAAACCCCATGAAAGAATCTAAGGTTGGTGCCTAGGATTTTCCTAATGCTTCTTATCAGCCAAAAAAGCTTTAATAATGTACTTAAATATACCCTGAGCTAGGTTAAGCTTAACTAATAGGTCAATCTCACCCATCTTCAAGGTTAGCACCACTTTGGTGGTATCTTTGAGTCTAATTAAAACTATTTTAATTAGCTTGTCTGAGATTGGGCCTAAGTATTAATTTATTAATACTTTGGCCCAATAGCATACCAAAGATAGCTATTCCATGTGCCTAGCCCATTAATAAACTAAACTCTATTTACTTGATAATAATGGCTTTTAGCTTACTCCCTTTAATTTACATGTTAGATTATTTAATTCATAATAAAATTTTCTAACCCAAGCAAAATGTTTTTACTTAATGTAAATATTATTAAATAGTTGATTAAATAATTATCAAATAATTATTTAATTTTTTGAATACAATTATTTAGCTTTATTTATAATATCCCTAAACCATGTCTACAATAGATATTATCTTGATAAGACAAACTTATCTTTATTACTATATTAAGACATCTCTAGTTAGATCTCATAAATCTAATTTTTGTTTTAAATTATTCTTAATTATATTTCATAAATCTAATCTATCTAATTAAGTCATTTTAGAGACCCCATTTTGTCTGGGCTAAGTTTTTACATCCTAGGATGTAATTGAAAGATAATAAAATCAAATAAATAAAAAAGGAAAATGGGGATGATTGCTAGATGCTATTTTGCCAAGCACTATTGGGTGACATTGTGCTAGGTAAAAATTTTTTTGGGAAGATCTAAAATAGCTATGGGTCATATTAATGGAAAATGTAAAAATCAAGCATCAAAGGTAACTATTTGAGGTGTCATCGAAGTCGTTCAGATGAGCACAAATTAGTTTGAGCATGTTTATGATCAAAGTAAGGCAATTCAGAGAGCTAAAGGTATGTATAAGTCACATTGGTGCATAGGTATCAAAACCTAGCTTTCACATTGCCATAAATTCAAATTTTCACATATCAGTACAAGAAGGTTTAGTATCGATACCTAAAGGTGTGGTCTCGATACCTAGTGTGTTTGTATCGATACAAGTCTTACCAAATGCTAAAGTTGTGATTTTTGGCTAATTGAATCGATACATAGGTAGGAGTATAGATACAAAGCCTTAGAGTATCAATACATGCCACTTGTCTTAAGACTAGAAATAATTTTTTTCTCTTTGTATCGATACACACTTTATTATATCAATACTTATAAGGCAAAGTTACCTTGTGTAGCGATACAAAATGTTTTTTATCGATACACCAAGGCATTTTTGCCTAGTTCAAGCCATCTTTCAGCCTTTGCATTATTGCTATAGAAATTCGATTCAAACCTAGTGTTGCCCAAATAGCCTTTGCACTATCAAGCTTCGACTTTGGACTTATGATTTGATTTAAACAAATTTTTAAGGCCTAAATAGCCAATGACAAGGAATATTTTCGTGACATATATGGTTTTTTAAAGGGAAAGCTTGGCTTTTCTCCATTTGTAAATTGCAATAGCCTTGTGAAAGCACAGCATCAATATCATATATCCCTATGGCGAGAACATGTTTATTATGGCCTATCACAAAAAATAGAGATTATTTCTAGCATCCATGTTTGTTTGATTTGATAGATGAACGTTGATTCAAAGGAGAATAGTGGAAAAAAAAAGCTTTTCTTGTGAAAACAAAGCACCAATATCATGTATCCCAATGAGGAGAACATGTTTATGGTGACCAATCATAAAATTAGTTCAGATTATTATGAGTTTCAATGTTTGTCTCATTCGATGGATGAACTTTGATTTTGTAAAAAATGATGGAAAGACAAGCTTTTCTCGCTAAAGGAAAGCATTAATATTGTATATCCCAATAAGGAGAACATGTTATTGTGGCCAATCACAAAAAGGAATGAGCATTATTTCAAGTAACCATGCTTGTCTTGCTGAATGGATGAACTTTCATTCTAAGGAAAATGGTGAAAAGAAAAGCTTTTCTTATGAAACAAAAGCACCAATATCATGTATCCAATGAGAAAAACATGCTTACGGTAGCCAATCTCAAAAATAGTGGAGATTATTATGAGTATCCATGTTTGTCTCATTCGATGAATGAACTTTGATTCTAAGGAAATTGGTGAAAAGAAAAGCTTTTCATGTAAAACAAAAGCACCAATATCCTGAATCACAATGAGAAAAACATGTTCATGGTGGCTAATCACAAAATAGTGGAGATTATTATAAATATCCATGTTTGTCTCATTCGATGGCTAAACTTTGATTTGAAGTAAAATGATGGAAAGAAATGCTTTTCTTTAGAAACCAAAGCACCCATGTCATGTCTGCCAAAGAAAAGAACATGTTTATGATAGCCAATCACAAAAAAGGTAGAGATTATATAAGTCTCCATGTTTGTCTCATTCGACAGGTGAACTTTGATTCTAAGGAAAAATTGTGAAAAAAAGTTTTTCTTGTGAAATCAAAAGATCAATATCATCTATTCCTATGGTGAGAACATGTTTATTATGGCCTATCACAAAAAGAATGGAGATTATTTCTAGCATCCATGTTCGTATAATTTAACGAACGAACTTTGATTCTAAGGAGAATGGAGGAAAGAAAAGCTTTTCTTGTGAAACCAAAGCACCAATATCATGTATCCCAATAAGGAGAACATGTTTACAATAGCCAATCACTAAATTAGTAGAGATTGTTATAAGTATCCTTATTTGTCTCATTCAATGGATGAACTTTGATTCTAAGGGAAATGATGGAAAGAAAAGCTTTTCTTGCAAAAGCAAAGCATCAATATCGTATATCCCAATGAGGAGAACTTGTTTATTATAGCCAAGCACAAAAAAGAGTTGAGATTATTTTAAGGATCAATGTTTGTCATATTCAATGGGCGAACTTTGATTATAAGGAAAATGATGGAAGGAAAAGCTTTTCTTGTGAAACAGAGGCACCAATATCATGTATCCCAATGTGAAAAGCATGCCTATGGTGGCCAATCACAAAATTAGTGGAGATTATTACGAGTACCTTTATTTGTCTCATTCTACGGATGAACTTTGATTCCAATGAAAATAATGGAAAGAAAAGCTTTTCTTGTGAAACTAAGGCAACAATATCATGTATCCTAAGGAGAAAAACATGTTTAGGGTGGCCAATCACAATAATACTATAGATTTTTATGAGTGTCAATGTTTATCTTATTCAACGGATGAACTTTGATTCCAAGGAAAATGATGGCAAGAAAAGCTTTTCTTATGAAACCAAAGCACCAATATCATGTATCCTAATGGGAAGAACGTGTTTTGGTGGTCAATCACAGCATTAGTGGAGATTATTATGAGTATCCACATTTGTCGCATTTGATGGATGAACTTTGATTCCAAGGAAAATGGTGGAAAGAAAAGCTTTTCTTGTGAAACCAAAGCACCAATATCATGTATCCAAATGAGAAAAACATGTTTAGGGTGATCAATCACAGCATTAGTGGAGATTATTATGAGTATCCATGTTTGTTTAATCCGGCAGTTGAACTTTCTTTCTAAGGAAAATGGGGGAAAAAAGTTTTTCTTGCAAAACCAAAGCACCAAAATCATGTACCCCAATGAGAGGGACATGTTTATGGTAGCCAGTCACAAAATTAGTGGAGATTATTATGAGTATCCATGTTTGTCTCATTCTACAAATGAACTTTGATTCCAAGGAAAATAATGAAAAGAAAAGCTTTTCATGTGAAACCAAAGCACCAATATCATGCATCCTAATGAGAAGAACATGGTAATGGTGGCCAATCAAAAATTTAGTGGAGATTATTATGTGTATCCATGTTTGTCTAATTTGATGGATGAACTTTGATTCTAAGGAAAATAGAGGAAAGAAAAGTATTTCTCGCAAAAGAAAGCATCAACATCATATATCCCTATAGGGAGAACATGTATATTGTGGCCGACCAAAGAAAGAATAGAGATTTTTCCAAGTATCCACGTTTATCTCATTTGATGAAAAAATTTGATTCTAAGGAAAATGGTAGAAGAAAAAGCTTTTCTTGCAAAACTAAAGCTCCAATATCATGTATCCCAATGAGAAGAACATGTTTATGGTGGTGAATCACAAAATTATTGAGGATTATTATGAGTATCCATGTTTGTCTTATTCGATGAATAAACTTTGATTCCAAGGAAAATGACGAAAAGAAATGCTTTTCCTATGAAACCAAAGCACCAATATCATGTACCCCAATGAGAAGAAAATGTTTATGGTGGCCAATAACAAAAATAGTGGAGATTACTACAAGTATCTATGTTTGTCTCATTCGACAGATAAACTTTGATTCTAAGGAAAATGGTTAAAAGAAAAGCTTTTCTCACGAAAACAAATTATCAATATCATATATCCTAATAGGGAGAGCTTGTTTATTGTGGCCAATCACAAAAAGAATGGGATTATTTCTAGTATCCATATTTATTTGATTTAATGGATAAACTTTGACTCTGAGTAGAATGGTGGAAAGAAAAGATATTCTTGCAAGACCAAAGCACCAATATCATGTATCCTAATAAGGAGAACATGTTTGTGGTGGCCAATCACAAAACTGGTGGAGATTATTATGAGTATTCATGTTTTCCTTATTCAACAGATGAACTTTGATTTTGAGGAAAATGGTGGAAGTAAAAGCTTTTTTTGTGAAACAAAAGCTCCAATATCATGTATCCTAATTAGAAGAACATGTTCATGGTGGCCAATAACAAAGATGGTGGAGATTACTATAAGTATCCATGTTTGCCTCATTTGACGGATGAACTTTAATTCTAAAGAAAATGGCGGGAAGAAAAGTTTTTCTTATAAAACCAAAGTAGCAATATCATATATCCCAACAAGAGGAACATGTTTATGATGGCCAATAACAAAAAATAGAGATTATTTCAAGTATCCATATTTATCCTATTTGATGAATGAGCTTTGATTCTAAAGAAAATGGTGGAAAGAAAAACTTTTCCTATGAAATCAATGACCAACATCATGTATCCCAAAGAGAAGAACAAGTTTATGGTGGCCAATCACAAAATTATAGGCGGTTATTACAAGTATCAATGTTGTTCCCATTCGATGGATGAACTTTGATTCCATGGAAAATGGTGAGAGAATAGCTTTTCTTTTGAGACAACCACCAATATGTTACAACGTACCCCAAGGTGGATCCTTACGGATCTATGGGTGCTATGACTTAAAATATTTTCCTGACTTGGAAAATACCTTCTTGACCGAGACTTTTCTCTCACGATGTGATGAGAACAAGAAAGTATGGATTCTCAACTTGTGATACATTGGGGGGACCATAAGATGAATCGCTCATCTTATTGGTCGCAGATGACCATCATGAAATGGCCAATGCTTGGAGTTGCCATCGATCATTTCGGGTTAGGCATGATCGGATGCCTATTGAAACGTATGTTCTGAGTTACGAAACTCAACATCGATCTTGTGGTCTATGTAATGCAAAGATTCATCGTTTGGGTTTCGGAGTTGGTTACGCGCGATGAGGTACGAACCTCTTCGTGACGCTCGAAATCGGTACCTTACTAGCTATGTCTTATCTCAGTTTTGATTCTTTCAATCTTAACTTATCGTTATTTCGATATAACCCTCTTCTAAGGCATGAATTTTATAGAAATAATCCAGGTTTTGATGAAAAAGATTTAATCTCATATACGCCTTGGAGAGATGGGGAATATAGAGATTTTCGATGAAAATGACCTCTGGATTTTACTTTGAAAATGGAATGTTCCACTTTGGCCACTGAAGAGATACCCACATGGAATATTACCTTTAATTTTATTTGGAAACATTTTGAAAATATCAATGCACATAATCAGCATAAAGAAATCATGTTAGTAAGACAATGAATTAAGTAACCTAACATGAATCATTCAATGCAATGATAAACAAAAGGAATGGACTATTAGAATTTATCTCGCTATTGACATCGATTATCAAGGAATAACCGAATCGACAATTTTTGAGATGCATCTGGGTTTCTTGATTAAACAAGTTTTGTTTGACATATTCATGGAAATCCGAGAAAAAAAAGATTGATTAATTTATAGTTGAAAGATAGGGTTAGAGTATCCCTTAAGAAAGATGGGGTTGGAGTATTCCCGTGAATGGAAAATAGTTTTGACAAAGGAAGATTTTTACTTTGACACTTTTGAGAAAAATGGGGTTGGAGTGTCCTCTCGGAAAGGTGGGGTTGGAGTATCCCCATGGATGACAAAACTTCATAATTTAGAAAATGGGTGAGCATTCGACAATTTTTGGCAAAAA
>JBBYHM010370633.1:0-18149 GCA_038381775.1 Adansonia rubrostipa | reverse complement strand
TTATATGATAAAAATTACATAATACATAAAATATAAAATAAATATAATATAATATAATAATAAATCGGGCCGGGCCGAGCCAGGCTCGGGCTTTGAAAGTCAAACCCAAGGCCTGGCCTATTTTTTAATCGGGCCTATTTTTTTTGTCCAGGCCTATTTTTCGGGCCTATAATGTTTGTCCAAACCCTCTCAAATTTCGGGCGGACTTTCGAGCTCGGGCGGGTAGCCCGGCCCTTGAGCAGGTCTAGTCTAGAAGCAGCCAATAGAATTAATTCCTTTGGTACAGTCTTAACAAAGGTTCCAAAGGAAAGAAAAAGAAAAATGAAAAAAGGTGTAATTTCAAATACCAAAAGTGGTAATTTGGAGAAGATGATTAACTGAATTAGATTTTAAGTTTAAACCATTATCCTATCTTTTTTACTCTTTTACCAAAAGGTTAGCCAAACACCTAATGCCGGCTGTTTTGTATGTGGAAACTTGACAAATGAGTTATTTATTTATCTGTTATTATTAATTTTTATATTAATGGAATCATACGCAGGGTTATTGGTTTCGTATTGATTTTAGTAACATTGATGGGTAAGTATTAGTTATGAAAAAAAATCGATATGGTACCAAGATTTATTATTTCAATTTTGTACTAGTCAAACCAATTTGTATTGGTTCATATCGATCAATACCATCCTTATGATTAGTGCAAGATTTTGATTTTTTTTTTAATTTCTTTCATTTTTAATTTATTTGATTCTTTTAACTAATTCTTGATATTATTTCTCAAACGATCATTTTTACTTTTCATAGTTTCATTTAAAATTAAATTGTATTTATTAAATTAACGTGTCAAACTTGATTAATAATAATTTAAATATATTTTAATATTTTATATTTATTGAATATAAAAAATTTATATGTACCTATAAATATATAGGTGTAATATATTTTATTAGAATATATATTTGATTAGATGTAATTATAAAGATATCTTTGCAAATATATAATATATTTTATTAAAAAAATTGAAATAAAATATATATTAAAAAATAATAAATCTAAAACAATATACCAAAACAATTTAATATCAATACACATTAATTTTAAAACAAAAATAATACATATATTGATATAATATTAACTATCTTGATCATTGGTACCTTTCGCCTCCATCGATGAGAGTATTTCTTTCACATGGTGTTTGATATAGTGTTAAATTGCAGCTAAAAGCTAAGGCATGTAACTATGTACGCTCAAGGGTAAAATATTAAACTAAAGTTCAAAAAAAAAAAAAGAGGCAATTCTGGTCTTATCAAAAGTCACTCAGCCACTCACTAGATTTAGCCATATTTGCCAAAAACAGTTAAGAGGAAAACCTTGTTAAATTGAAGGATTTAGCTGAAAATGTCGTCCAAGGAGGAGGCGCCCTCAACGAGAATTGTCATGGGAGGTGTTTCATCCACTGACGAAACTAGTAGCTGCGAGACAATCATTTCAGTACAGGACGAGAACCTCCATCTGAGCATTGGCGATTTAGACTATCTGAGGTCATTCGATGAAGCCTTGGAAGCTGATCAAATTGAAGATTCCACTGCCAAACCATTAATACAAAGAGTTCCATCTATGGTAGGTGGGAACAAAGATTTCAAGAAGTATTTTAAGCCAAAGGTGATAGCAATTGGCCCTCTACACCACGATGATCCTACTCTCCAAGGAGCCGAGAAACTCAAACTTAAATTGGCAGCCCACTTCATAAAAAAGCATGGTGTTGAAAAGGAAATCCTGTACGGCAAGATTAAGATGGAGATAGCCAACTTGAAGAAATGCTATGACCCAAAGGAAATAGAGCGATATTGTGATAAGAAGCTGACTTGGATGTTCTTCCTGGACGGATGTGCAGTTCTAAAAGCAATTTATCTACGCTGTGCTCCTGATAAAGATGTGCAACGAGAGCCTGCTCATTTTCTGGAGCTTCTGAGGGCAAGACTTCTAGTGACAAAAGAGGAGAAGAAAAACTCATTCAAGAGCTGGGGTTGCCATCGGCTGTTGAGATATATAGCATTGCAAAACCAAAAAAGAATGAGAAGTCATCATTCGCATACTTTTCGTAACGTCAAGGAGCTGACAGAAGCAGGGATTTGGTTGAGACCTAGTGAGACCAGCTGCCTCAAAGACATCAGTTTCAACCGCGTATGCTGTGTGGGAAAACTAGGGCTCCCTCCTATCACAGTGGACGACTCGACAGGGCCCAAGTTCATGAACTTGATAGCTTATGAAATGTGCCCAGATTTCGACAATGACTTCGCTGTCACCTCTTACATATGCTTCCTCGATTCGCTGATCGATGAAGCGGAAGATGTTAAGACGTTGAGAGACGCAGGCATACTCCACAATGGGCTGGGAAGTGACGAAGAGGTGGCTAAACTTTTCAACAAGATGAACACAGACTTGGTGCCCAGTCCAAATATTTACTCGGAAGTGAAAATGCAAATCCAGAATCATTGCAGTAACATGTGGATCACCTATGCAGCTCAAGCCTATCACACCCATTTTAGAAGCCCTTGGACTTTCCTAGCATTTGTGGGTGCTATCGCTGCGCTTCTCCTTAGTGCTCTTCAGACTTATTACACCATCCATTCTAAGTAACGACGCTAATTTGTTTACTTTTATTTTTTTTAATTGAATGAAGCCAATTAATTTTGCATATTTCTTACATACTATATGTGTTGCTGAAGTTTATTTTTCCTTGTACTTTTATGCTGGAATGCTAAAGTTAATAAGTGTTTTCAAGCTTTCTACAATTTTTCTTCTATGTTTGTGACAGCCAAGATGAGCTCTATATATATATATTATGAAAACAGATTCTGACCCCTTTTTTGTAAGTTTTAACACGTCTCTGCTTGCAAATAGACTTGAGTAATTGAAAAGTTGAGAATGAAGATGCAAGAGTACAGTAAAATGGAAGTGCAAGTTAAGCAATGATTACAACTAGGTGTAGTGCAATGGTAATAAGTCACTGAATGAATCAATATTAAAAAAAGAAATTGTTACCGTACGAACTAAAAAAAATTCTGATAACATTGTAAATTATATGATTAATTTATCCTAAAAAGTATAATTAATAAAAAAAAAATTGCCTTGGTGCTTGAAGGCCTTTGAAAGGGTCGATGTTACCTGTAGCGACAAACATTTGAAGAAAACTATCAAAGCAGTCGTAGCCCGGTCCACAAATTCAATTTGACCAAGAACTTGTAGATTCGAGCCGAACAAGAAGAAGAAATGGGAAGTTCGTCAAATGATGATTTCTCGGTGTTGGTGCTTGCTTCAGATTTAGGCATAGACGCTCGTCCTTTCTTATCGAACCAAGACAGAGAAATCGAAGACCAAGAAAGCTGCCATGACAGTTCTCAGGATTTCTCCGATGAAGATTTCACCGACCTCGATTTCCTCCAGTTCTTCCGTCTCGAGGGCTCTGATAAATCCGGTAATCGCATTTTCCGCATCGTCGGAAAGGACTTTCCTCGTAATTACCACAAGCCCCCTTCAATATATATATGTTGGTTTTTACATGTTTTTAAGTTTTTAGCATGGAATTTGGGTTTTTCTTTTTAATAATTATATTACTTTCAATTCTCCCTAAACCATTATATATTAAATAATGCAGCTTTTTGGAAGGAAAATGGAAGTTTTAGGGTCATCAAAGAGGACGTGTGAAAACAATATTTATTTCCAAGTGTCCACCTCATAATCTTAACCCATAGGTTGAACATAATCTGTCATTTTTGACAAGATTAAGTAATTATCTTCTACGAGGATGAGTCGTCCAATTTCTGATGCTATCCTCCTTTCCCAGTAAATACCAAACCTACTGTAAGATCATTTTTATCCTATCCTTTCCATCATTTTTTATAACAAATGCAGCCTTTGATGTAATATTTTTGAGCAAGGTACCTAGAGAGAAGATGGAGTCACAAGATATCAAAAATGCGAACTTATGTGGAATACATTAGTTACAAGTGCTAAAACCTCAGGTTGATATGATTGTGAAGAATTTATTAGTGAAACTATAGTGAGCTTGAAAGGTTTTGAACACTGTTGTGTATGGTTGGGAGTTGAATTGGTGGGTGGTTCTGGAAGACGCAGTGGGAGTGGTTTGTTGATTAGCTAAAATTTGATTTAGTATTTGGTTTGGTGTTTGTGTTTTAAAGGAGGAATTTTCTTGATTATTTTCCTCGTTTCTGGATATAGATGCTTGCTGGCTTTTGAATTCATTTGGGATTTCCCTGATAGTACAGATCATTCAATATTTGGAATGTTGAATAAGGTGGCATAGCCTCAGATGAAACTATTGTTTTTATGTCTTGGGTCTTCAAGTTCCTATGTTGTCGATACAAGTTTTGCTTAGTGGTCAGAAAATGCTTTGCTTAAGCAGGTGATGTATGTCCATGGTGTGGTGGCATTTCTCTTGTTTGTACTTATTGAGATTGAAGTGTTATTGGTTCTTGTTAGCTATGGAAGGCAGTATTACAAGATCATGGAGCTTTTCCTGATGTTGCTAGCTCTCTCTACATGATTTTAGGAGTGGAGAAGTTGATCCTTGTAACTTTGCCTCCCTATTGAAGTTGGTTTAGCCTCGGACCGGGGTTGAATGAGCGGTTGGGGTCAAGGCTTGCGGCTGGGATTTGTTTAGAGAGCTACTTCATGAATTGGTTCATTGAATTTTGTGTGGTGTTTAATATGTTGGGTGGAGAAGGTTTTTAGTTGCATGCATATGTTTCAGAGTTGTCAAGTTCACTGTTTTATCAAATTCTGGTTGTAAGTCTTGCCGTCCATGACGAATGGTTCTTGCTTTTTGTAACCTTAGCTTTTAATGGTCCCTATTGTCTCCATTTATTGTTTTTTCAGATCAACTGCTTCAGAGTTTTAATGATGGGTTTAGGTTATGTTGGTAGCTTGGCATTGGCATCTTTCCTGAAGAAGTTTCGTTTCTGAACTATGTTCAGCCCTTGTTTTGTTAGTCTTGCTAGCATTTATTAATAAAACTTGTTTGAATTAGCCAAAAGAAAAAGAAAGAGTGCAAGGCGCACTCTAGGTGCTAGAATCGTTATATTGCCTGAGGCACAAGCCACAACAAAAAAGCGCGTAGTGAAGTAAGATGCAATATGTATATGTGTGTCTTTTAGTATATGTGTATGTGTATATAAAAAAAATTAAGTTTGAGATATATATATATATATATATATATATATATTCTGATAATGAACTTAGTTGTCCGGTTTACAGAACATGCACTGTTTTTGGCTTTTGATGGTCAACATGCAGAATGTTCTTAGAGTTCCATGTCTGTTTTTGACAACTCAAACATTGAGAAGTAAAGACCAAAGAGCTTGATATTATCCGCTTTTTACTAATAAAGATATAGTTAATCAAAAATTAAAGAAATTAAAGAGAATTTCAATCAGGTGGTTTTTTATGCCTATTGACCAGTGTACTTGATCAAATGCTCCTTGCCTGAAAGTGTATGAGATTATTTTGTTATCTAGGATGATATTTAGTTGAAATTCAAAATCACATGCGAGATAGTCATCGAAAGTGGTAAGACAACTGCTTTCTGTATCTCAATTCTCCAGTGGAACATAAATAAGATAAAGGTCGAAGAAGGCATTGCTTGTAAAACAGGTAGCTCAATTTAAAATCATCAACTTCTTTGCACTGTTCAGTTACATGAATCTAATTCATTTACATAGGTCATTTCGACAAGTTCAATAGTTAACCCATTTTGACACATTCCCTAGTATTTTGAAGGCTTTATGTCAGAATTCTTCTTTCCATTAGTTGCAACTCTTGGTATGAAGGTCAACATGGTGAGTGCTTGCAAGTATGTGTTAAGTTCTTCATAAAGTTTTCTATTGATTGTGATTTCATTTTGCATTAATTTGATGCTTTTTTATTTTTATCAGTGAGAAAATCCCGATTGGAACAAATTTTATAAGATTTCTGCTGTTTTAAGCTGTTCCTCTGGGAAAATTTTCATCTGGCTTTTTACTAGGTACTTGGTTCTTCAATGACATGCAGCTCCAGTTGTTAGTGGGGAAAAACTGAAGAGATACATATTCAACAAGATACGCAGTGAGTTGCATGAGGGTCCATTCTGCATAGTTTATATGCATAGTACAGTGCAAAAGGAGGATAACTCGCCTGGTATTACTATCTTGAGGTGGATCTATGAAGAACTTCCCTCTGAGATCAAGGATAGGCTGCAAGTCTTCTACTTCATACACCCCGGACTTCGTTCAAGGCTTGTCTTTGCCACTCTTGGCGGATTTTTCTTAAGTGGAGGGTAAGTTGCTTTGAATGTTGCAAGACCATAATCTAATTTACCAATATAGCAATCTGGTAATTTACCTTTAGTCAGATGAAAATGCTTTCATCTGATTCTTGAATTTACATATCGAAGCTTCTTCAGTCCTCTTTCATTTGTATCAATTGGACTGGTCATGTTGGCTGAAATATTTATGTTCACGATACTCTTAAAGGAGTCAACACAATGCAAATCGTTTCTATTTTTTTTTTCTCCTCTTAATCTTAAAACTGCGCAAAAGGTATATTAAATTATGCTCTTAATTAGTAACAAATATTGAGCAGCCTACTTGGTAACGCTGCTATGGTGTAACAATGATGTGCTAGAGGTCATAGATTGAAATGAGTCTGGTGATATATTTGCATTAACTTCTTACTTTGTTTTCCCCAGTTTATACTGGAAGGTCAAGTATATAAGCCGCCTACAATTCCTATGGGATGATATAAAGAAGGGAGAAGTTGAGATTCCTGAATTTGTGCAAAGCCATGACAAGGTTCTTGAGCACCGACCACTAACAGATTACGGAATTGAACCAGATCCTCTTCGCTTAACGGAGGTACCTGCCACTGCCTACTCATTAGGGTCATAGGTAAATATGAAGAGAGATTGGCCTTAAGGGGATTCATGTCATAGTCATAGTTCTGATATTAAATACACAACTGAACCCACTGAAGGGTTTAGCTGGCCTTGGCTATTCAACACTACTATGTCAAAACAGGAATTTAGAATCTTATATTATGGTCTTTATGTTGTGACTGATTCCTCCCTTTGAATTCAGTAAACTGTAGTTGTAGTTACATTAAGTTTGGTATTTTATGGTAAACATTTATATATGGATATATTAGGATGCAGATCTGAAATATCATAGATTCTATAAACAGTTTTGAAATGGATATTTGTTAGCATTTTGTTGGGAGAGCCCTCCATCTTCCAACATGACTGTTTTGGTCTCCTATTGAACAATCCTTCCTATTCATGTAGTAAATAAATATTTTAAATAGCATTTCACTAGAGGATAAAATGCCAGGTCTGAAGCAAAATGGAGTGACTAATAGCTGAATTAGAACTCTATTTACAACTTTGAATTCTTTTGGTGAGTCATGCATAGTTGTCGTGGTTTGTGTTTTGGTCCATGCTGAAATCTGCTACCTAAGCCCAACAAGATAGAGCTTGAGTTTCGGCTCGTAAAACAAACTATATGATGTAATATTGATGAAACTGCTCTTTATATAATTTTCTTAATTGAAAAAGACATTACGTGCTAAAATCTTTTCAATCCCACATGTGATATATTTTTAAGGATTATATTTTAACCCATAACTTTCGAGTAATAAAAGTTAGTCAAATGTGTAAACTGGTAAACGAAGACAGAATTTGAGTACTTAATTGTGCATCTTTTATTTTAAATATCAATTTGCGATATGATTTGAGTTTTGACCTGAAATTTTGGGTTGAAGCCCAAACAAGGGCCAACTTTTCCAGCACATCGGACGGGGTTGGCCCTTTAAGTCTGACAGGAAAGAGCTCTCAAGCATTGCCCATTAAGATCTTCAATTTCCCCCTTTTTCTTTGGTGGGGAATGGGAATAGCCGACAGCAATGGGGCCTTCCAAAAGTTAGAGGAGACATTTTACCATACAAATTTCAACACAACAATTCTTAATTCAAAATTTTAATTATAGACAATACCAGTGGGAGGCTAGAGACTTCATTGTCCCACTTTATTCCACCATTTTATTGCACAATATGAACTAATTTTCCAGCCTTTTAGTTTTAGTAATTCAAACTTGAATTTGACGGACAGTTTCACTTTTTAACCGTATATAAAAAACATATTACTGTGTAATGGACATTTAATTCATCTATCTTAGTGCATGTTTGCCTTTGCCTCAGAATGCTTTCCCAGGTAGACCACTCAATAGTACAAGATGAACAATATGCTGGCCCCTATAATATATATATATATATATATATATATATATATATAAAACTCTTGTGTTTGATACACTGATAGTAAAATTTTTAATCTCTTCAAATGAGATTAAAAAATTATTATATATTTTATTTATTTTATTTTTTATTTTTTATTTTTACCATATTCCAAAGGATATGCATTACCATTTTAACTCTCGTAAAGTTTAAAAGCTATACTAATAATGTATGAAATAATTTCCCTCTATATATAAACGCTTTAGAAAATAGCATGCACTTAGGCTAGGTTTGATAAGGAAGATAGACAAATTAAAGAATAAAAATATATTATTTTGTAATTCAAGCATAATATTATTTTGTAAAATGGATTGATAAAAAGTGGATAGTCTTAATTTAATAGATGCGATCCTTTTTTTTTTTTATGGTTCACTCTAATACTTCCCCTGACATGCATAGATAACGGATTTACCGAGCAGCATAAACTTAACGTGCCATACCAATTTAAATTTTAGAAGAGTGCTCAAGTTAAAATCAGTTAGTTAAAAACTATCAATTGTAGCTCTACTCATTATATATAATTTATATATATATATATATATATATATTTATATTTATACTATTATAAAATCTCTTAAATCTCTTATTAACTTTATTGTCACGTATCAAATGACACAAATTTAATTAAGATACAAAAAATCAAAATCAAAAATAAAAAACATATATTTATAAGGATATTCGTTTCTTATTATTTTTTAAATTAATTATTTTTTTGAAAACTACCCATATTTTTAACCAATAATCATAAAAATAAAGTCCTTTTTTTCATATATTTTTAATAATGTATTTCTTTCACCCACGCAGTGGGTATGTCAATTCTAGTTTATTATAAAGCTTTTAATTGAGTTGAAATTATACAAAATTTGATTAAAATTATAATAATACTATAAAATATAAAAATATTATTTAATATGAAATTTAAAATTTTTTTAATAATTTTGTATTTTAAAAATATTTACACATGAAAAAAATTGCCCAATAATTTCATAATTAAATAACTTCTTTCATTTTATTTATTTCATTTTTTCACCCGCCGATGTGCCAGAAGTTATTCTACATTAACTTCAAGCACAAAATGATGCAAAGCTGTATATTTTCAAATTAATGTACGCACATGCAATTTGGCAATTGCACCACTACTCATTGTTCATAATAATTAAAAAAGAAGTTTATTTCATATTATTGAGATGCATATATATATAGTCATATCTTTCAGGTATGCATCATATATATTGGAAAATTTTCTATTCACAATTTCAGGATGACATTGAGCAGTTGTTTCTTACTTTGCTTAATTTGAGTAAAACCTGTAGTAATGAATTTGCTCTTTATTATTATTATTATTATTATTATTGATTTCATAAGATAATCCACGTTCTTTGAACTTCAAATTTGTCTTTTACGTAATCGATTATCTTTATGGCCGTCTTATAGGTGAATGGAATAGGGTTGAAGACTTTTTATATAAATAAATATATAGTTTCTAGATAATTTGGGTTTTATAATGTATCTTAAAGAATTAAAAAGCTTTTCTTAGTTGGAAAAACACTTGGGATGTTTGGTGGTGGGTAAGTTCAACTATTAATAATTTTTTATGGCAACTGACCTAAAGTACAAATCTACAATTTCATAAAGATTAAATGTTTAGCTGTAATTGATGGTACACTTTGCTAGCTGCAACATCCACTTTGAGCTGTTTTTGGAAAGCACACTTAATCAAGACTTTCAAAGAAAGCTTAAATTGGAAAGTTAGAGGTATCTCATTAAATTACATTCTTAATTAATTATGATGTTTCCTACTTTAAACATGATAGCTTTTAAATTTAGGTGTTTGAGTTTCTTTTTATTATTTATAATTCTAAGTTTTATGAAGATAGGGTCACTAACCCACTAGCAAATGGATTAATGTTATCTAAAGAAATGCCTTTCTTTAATAATGACAATATTGTCTAATGTATTGATTTTATAGTTCCCCAGAATTGGATGGGTGAAAAAGATAAACTTTTAAAAAAAAGACAAAAATTAATAAATAAATATGTAAAATGATCGGTAATTTTTTTTTTTTATAGAGGGTAGTTAGTACGTGGATAGTTTTTTAAATTTAAGTATTTTTTAAGAAGTGAGGATTTTTTTTTAAGAAATGGGTATTTTTTAAAAAAATAATTTTTTTTTAATAAAAAGTATATAAATGTTATCATCATTATTAATTTAAATTATATTTTTCTAATATCTCACCAATTAAATTGATATCCAGTTAATTTGTGACACCAATTCAATTATTTATTTTATAATAGTATAATTAAGGAGGAAGTTCACTACTAAGAGTATTCTTTTTTTTGTTAAAAATTTTAATTTTAATTTGACAAGAATATATTACAAGTAGAAATCATATTACAGTCAAATAAATTTGACAAAAATTATATATTTGTGTCTATATATATATATATATATATATATATTATATGCACATGTGTGTGAGAGAAATTAACAAATAAACTAAGCAAATAAATCAAATAAACGTAAAATCAGATTAAATTTAAATGAACTGATATTTAAATTTAAAAATTAAAATTCTAAAGTCTCCTCCTTATCATTAATGGGATATTCATGAGATGAGACTTTATCGAAAACAAATTAATGAGAGAAGAGAGAATCACTTTCTACTATGAAGCTTATGCATTTACATATTTAAAATTGAAAAAAAAATGAAAAAAGGAAAATTATTAATACAATTTTTAAAAACAGATAACAAAACATAAAAATAAAAATAAAAATTTTTAAAACCAAATGATGATTTTTTTATTATTTTTTAAAAATAAAATAAAAATAAAAATTTTAAAACCAAATGATGATTTTTTTTATTATTTTTTAAAAATTATCGTAGAATTTATATATTTTAAAAACTGTTCTTTAAAACTGTACGTAATACCCTTCAAAACTTAAAAAGGCCCACTTACATGCAGACCAAAGGCAAGAAATAATTTTAAGTCCAACAATTTTAGCAGAACTCCTAAATAATTTTCACGTGGAGAATGCCACGATTTTCAAGAACATAGTTTTGTAGTGTGACCAAATTAATTTCCTTTTTTTTCCCTTGTCATAGTCATATAAACCATCCAATATGCTATGTGGAATAGTTTAAGTGGATCGAAACCCCCCATGTGTATTTCAATTAGTATCTTAAAATTGTGAGTGGGCGTACGTGTCCAAGATCCATTTGAAAAACAAACGAAGGGAAAAAAAAGGACTAGCAATAAAATATTTTTTATTTACCTAGAATCTATTTAAATAGAAAATGAAGTTAAAAATAATAATAACTACAAATTAATTATTATAACGATAAGATTAATATTATAATAATTAGATTAAAATTAATAACAAAATAATTATTTAAATGTAAAAGAAAGGAGAACTATGAGGTGAATTACTATAAGTATATGTATCATAAACAAAGTTAAATAAAAAAGTATATGTATTTTATAATAATTAATTAAAAATTATTAAGATTGTATTCATATTCATATTCATATTAAATAATATATATTTAATTACTTATGCTAAATAATAATAAAAGATTATTAAAATTATATTTATGTTAGAAGTAAATAATTAAAATTTAAATAAATAATGGACGAGATAAAAGGTAGTTTTCCTTTTTACTGAAGTTTAGTGTATCACTGGACTCTTGAAACTTCAATTATTGATTGCAACTCGAATCCAATAAAATTTTAAATAAATACCGTTGCACTAAGGTTTTTTTTCCCCCCAACAAAACAACTATGGATTCCACCGCACTGGTGGGATCCAAATAGACCCTTAAAAAAGTTGATAAAGATGAAAAGAGGAAAGAAAAAAGGAAGGTAAAATTTTTACTCCATCTTCAAAGTGTTTTCTTTCCATTTTTAGGAAACTTTTTATTTTATTGAAAATTTTATTTTGTAAGTCTTGTATCTTTGAATCCTTAGATAAGTGAAATGAGATCGGAGACGTCAGAAAATTACCTCTTATTGTATCCATAAAAAATGAATATGTTGGAAAAAATTTAAATATATATACATATATATATCTATGGGTAAAATAGAACTTATATGTGAGGGCAATGATACCTTTTGTAGATTCATGTCCTGTAATTCTTAAATTTTTCGTCTCTTTTCTGATACATGAACGCATATTTCATCATAACTATGCATTTGCATACATTTAACTAAAATTTTGGAAAGGAAAAAGGATTAAAACAACATGAACAATAAGTTAATGCACAATGTTACCTTAGCATCTTATGTAGGCTAAAGGAAATCGAAAATGACATGCTAAACAATGAACGACGGTGCATAATTGCACAAGGCTAATTTTTTGCAGTTTTAACGTTTAGTTATGAAGGGAAAAAAGGAAAATGGGAACCTTAATGCAAAGAATTGTAAGATTTTAACTACACCCATAAAAATTTCTTTACTTGCAAGGATTGCAATAATTATTAAATGGCAACTAAATGATTAATTTGGCTTATTCTTTTTATCGTGATCAAATAAAGTAACATTTTTATTTATTTATTTACTTTGCCTTTTTGTTGCTTATTTTCCAATGAAAGATTTGACAGCCACATAACTTTGGAAGAATGAATCATCCACTTAGGAAAACAAACAATAACACTCAGGTCACATATGGGACGTGGGTCTCCATTGTCATACCTTAATTATTAGCAAAGATCAATTGCATCTATTTACCTACATTTTGTTCATCTTATTTTTTTCCCTAAAACAATTAAAATAAGTAGGTTTTGTAATTTTAAAGTTTCTTAATTATAATAATTACCTATACGTATAGATGTCTCGGTTCTTATAAAAATAAGTTAACAGTGAAACAATCAAAAACTATATATTCAATAAAGTTAAGCAGTAAAAGTCTCTTAAGAGTTCTTACATTATAATAAAAAGAGTATTTTAATGTTTATACTATTAAATTCAATACTTTAGTTTTTGTAATTTTGAAATTGTAACAAATAAAAAAATTATTAATGATATTAAAAGAATGTTAAATATTGATCAAATATTAATATGTCATATAATGTGAAATTTAAAATTTTACACAAAAAAGAGACCCAAACTTGACCCTAAACCTAACCTGATTTTTGTATAAAATATAAAATTACACCACTTAATGTGTCAGAATTTTATTAGCATTTAAAAGTTTTTTTTCCATTGTTCTTTATTTATTATAATTTTAAAAGTGCAAGGAATAAAATATTAAATTTAATAATATAAAGATTAAAATATTTTTTTACTATAATATAAAGACTTCCATTGGATTTTTACAGATTAAGCTTCTAGAATACATAATAATACAGCCGAAAGCCTGCACCGGAATAATTCAAATTAAGTTGTATATTCACAATGGTTTTTTCAAAATAGAAAATTAAAAAAAAAAAAAAAAAACCTTCCAGTATCAAACAATGCAAGGTAAAAAGTTAGCTATGGATAGACATATATAAAGATAAAAAAAAAAAAAAAATACATAGTCAATTATCAATCAAATTCACAGAGATTTCATTTCCCGGTTCAGAGTAGTAGAAAAAGTGTTAAGGAAACAAAGACCCTACAATTATAATGTGAAAATCTAAAGTTTCAACAGCTAGACATACAACTTAATCAATATTAATCTCTCTTTTTTTTTTTATAAATGACTGGTCACCGGAATAAATCTATCCAATTTTTAAAAAAAAATCCTAATTTTGGTGAGATCTCTTAAAAAAAGATGGGTTTTAGTCTACATTCTCAAAACCAGACTTAGAAGTAAGATTATATGTGTTAAAACCCCCCACAATGTCCATCCAAGGAATGTATTCTTAATTTATTATTATTTTTAAATATTAGAAATTTTGTAAATTTGTTTTCACCATTTGTGTTAGAATCAAAAAAAGAAAAATTCACACCTTAAAATTACTATTTTAAGAAAAAAAAAAGGAATCATATAAATTTTATAGGAATATTAAAGTATTGAAAAAAAAAAAAAAAACTATTTTAAGTTTCTTTCTGCCATTTGAGTTATATTCTAGAAGGTTTTTTCTCACCTCAAGAACTTTCAAGAGAATTATAGCTAATTTTCTCCTTGAAGAGACTCCAACTTCGTATTATTTAATATCAAAGTCTTAGATCATTTTCACTAAATTCTTGAATGGTAGAAAGCTCATAAAATTTGGGATTGCAACTCCAAATAGTTATGGCATTCAAGATTTCTCTTTATTTGTTGAAAATTCCCATAGCAAATATTCAACCAGGAAGAATCCTATATTAACTAGATAGCTAGCTTGATTATTCAAATTGATAATTAAGCTCAAGTGTTTGTTTCCTTCAAATTGAAACGCTAGCAATGAAGTACCAAATGTTATAGCTTCAAGCATTTGCAATTTCGATTTCCATTTTACATATATAAGCTTGAATTCAGTGGCAAAAAGAAAACCCTAGACGGTTATGGAGGAATCATCTTGCTTCTCACATGCTGTTGTTGGAATACTCATTGATATAGCTAACGTTAATTATTTGGAGATAGCTAACACGTAGGAAGTTTGTCAGTTTAGCTACTAGATTAATTCAACAATGTAGAAGGTGAAAATTTCGTGCCAAAGGCAAACCCAAATATCAGAATAATGTAACGCACAAGAATTATGCTTTTCGATACAAAATGGGAATATATATGTATGAGTGTGTATGTGTAGCTTCTTTTTAATTACACATTGCTTCTCCTGCGATCAATGTTTAAGAGGAAATTGGTGGATAAAGACATGAAAGTCTATCATTTGCAGCCATATCTATTAATAGCAACTTTAACCTAAATAAAGCTAGGGAACTCCAACATAGCATAAAGTAACATATATTTTTTAAAATTCATACTAACGCAAACCCATGAATGCAAGAAAGCATCCTGTACAAGAATTCACCGCTGAACTCAGGCAATACTATGTATGATATAAATTTTGTTCATGTATTACTTATAATCGTCCAATATTTGTTGGATCTTATATGCATGCAAAATTTCAAAGGGAACTCAACATTCCTCGTGAAATTGCAACGTTTCAATTTTCAAGATCATATCATTACTTTTCTGTCAGGTTCATCATGAAATGAGGGATCGTAAGGGAATTTCTTGACTACGACTAGCCAATATTCAACAACATGCTGTTAATCGAAAATAGCAGTGGAAAAATATTGAAGTACTGAAAAGAAATGAAGATTACAATACGCTAACAGATCCATGAATATAGTTGCAGTTGCAGTTTCACTATCTTTACATACAAGCTTTAAAGTCTTACAAACAAGTTAATTACAACAATTGATTAAGGTTATGATATATGTAAAAACATGAGATCGTTGAACAGATCAGTAAGTATGGGATGTTAACCAGACACAAGCTTAAAGCTCACGATAGAGACAAATAGTACTGCACACACACACACACACACACACACAATAAGAGCTTACAAATAATAAATAATAGGTAACCAAGTAGTTCCAATCAGTATTAACATCAGTGTCAAAAAAAAAAATCATCTGTGACGTCATTCATAAATGCAACCATAAATACATGCCAGTCTAAATTTTATGTTTGTTAACAAAAGACAGTGGTTACGGATTACAATCCGGTATTGAAGTTTTCTGATCACTGAGATTGATGTTGCCCATTAGTCTCCTAATTCTTAAATATCTATTATGTTTCCCGATAGAAGAATCCAAATCCCAACTTCCAATGCATGCTTTAGATTCCTGGCTTGTCCTATTATATCAACAATGGTTCTATCGGACAAGTAAGGTTCTGAAAGGCCATAATCAACAAGCTAGCTAGGTGCAATGTTATTAGGATGTACATAATCATTTGTCAGAAAAAAAAACTAGTACTTATCTAATTATTGTAAGTTCTGTAGTCAAGCATCATCAAAATCCAAATTCATTCATATTGATTAAAAGATAAAGAATGTCACCACGCCAACAATTGTAATTTTTCCCCCGATTTAATTGCAACCATTTTGTACTACCTGAAGAAATTAAAATAATTAAGTATTTCTTTGGCTAGAACAATAAGAACTTCATTAATTATTCACAAGGAATATCATGGACAAAGGTTAGCAACAATGCTAGACAATGTTAGTAGGCGTGAGCAAACTGCCAAAAGAACGCTCAAAAACTGGATAACATCAAAATCTTTAAAATATCAATTACAACTAAGAAAATTATCAACGCAAAAACTCGAGCACCTTATGACGTTTAATTTAGATATTGATCGGTAAATAAAGTAGAATTCCGTACATATATACGAACGAAAGAAACTGCAAGATTTACCATATATCAGAAATGGTAAAGGAATAGACATTTGGAGCATAATGAAACAAAGAAAGCAGCCTAAATTAATAAAAAAAATAAAAAAGCTAAAATTTGCATGAAATTATGATCAAGATATGCAGCCAGATTTGTTACTTTCAATATTTTTCATACGACAATCAGAATATATTCTTTTGTACATATCTGCAAGTAATGAAGGAATACCTAGATGACCGCTGGATTTTGCTAGGAGATTGTTTTGTGAATATGAAATTACACCTATAAGTTAAACTCTAGAATATTAGAATGAAGAAATTAAGAAAGATAATGCAGCAGATATGCATGGTGGAAAGTGAAGAAGGCCAGTGATCAGCTAACCTACATACCCAGTTGGTTGAGACAAAAAGAATTAATATTAAGAAAATTTATGGTTTAGCTGTAAATTTTTGGAAGTATAGGAGCCCAAAATGGCAAGGGGGACAAAAAGGAGGATTACATGGAGGGAATCCAGATTTAGATAATAACAATATATTAAGCTGTCCAGTCCTGTGTGGTCACACTCAAATGTTGCATTCATACAAGACAACCAACCAATCAATTTTGTCCATCGCCTTGCGATTTTCTACTAAAATAATTAGACCTCATTATATTGTCAATTAAGCTTCTCCAAAAGCCCATTGAGTTGAGTGCTAGAAAAGCAAATGGAGAAAAAAAGGATAGACAGCTCATTTCTTTAAATAAAAAAATGTTATGGTAACAATCCCGTGTTCAAACAAAGCCTAAGAAAGTCCAAGAAACCCCACCACACCATTAGAAACCAAAATCCTCCCTTCTTAATTACATTTTTCTCTTATAACTACATTTTTTTTAATAACTGAGGATAACCACGTATTATTATATATGTATTAGTACTACAATAGTATTTTGTCACATAAATGTTGAATATTTTTATCATTTATATGTGTATATATTATTAGTGTGTGTGTGTATCTACATATATAAAGGAAAGGTGGGTGTGGCCGTGTGAGGGGACAAGAAAAATAAAAGGTAACAGTAAAATAGGGCATGAGACTTAAATACTATGAATAAATACAGAGGAAATGACAGGCCGGGTTTGAAAAGATTGACCTGCGTCTCTCCTCCATCACCCCCTCTCTCAGACAGAGAGCAAATCTCAGATTCTCCTTGTCTCATCCCATGAGAGAAGAAAAATCCCATCTCCAATGAAACTGATCTTCGTATCATATGCTCATTCAAATCAAAGCCTAAAAAAAAAAATAATAAACAAAAAAAAGAAAAAAAAACCACCCTTCACAGCAAGAATGAAAAGCTAGTGATTGAAAACAAAGCACTGACAAATATATTATAAATCCAATAATCTCTCATGAGTGAGTTCTCATGAACTTCTATTTTGCCTGTCTTTCACCATCCATTTGTTATATATATATATATATATATATATATATATATATATAGAGAGAGAGAGAGAGAGAGAGAGAG
>JBBYHM010370614.1:4522-18157 GCA_038381775.1 Adansonia rubrostipa | reverse complement strand
TGAGCTGCTAGAATTCTACAAGAACTGTAAAGTTCTACCAAGTTAGAAAACGAGACAGAGAAGGCCAAGGCATTGAATTTCGATGGATTCAAGTTTTGTTTCAATAGGATAACAAGATATAATTCCATCAAGATTATGCGATATCGTTATACAAAAGCTGATGTGGGGAATATGATGATAAACTTAAACCACAGAATATCTCAAACAATCCAATATAAAACTCCTCTTTCGTTATACAAATGTTGAAACCCTTGAGGCATTTCCAAATACCACACACATTGACAGAACACAATAAAGATACCCAAAGATTGGTAGCAGATGGTTCATGGAATAGGACTTAACATGTTGCCAAAGAACCCCTTTCTAAGCATGACATACAAATGCCAGATACATACTTTTATAATGTATTTCACACACCCTACAGGAGCTCTCTTTGGTAATTGGTCACCATTTCTTTGTACAAGGATCCTGTGCCAGAGCTTTTTCGATCTTTGATGCTACCGCATATACGAGTACAACTGGAAGTGAAAACTTCTATTTTTGCTGAAGGAGCTTTCGGTATCACCAAATTTTCACATCTATTCATAGAGAATTCTGTTGGTTGAGTACATGAGACGGCTGCTTTTGTACAATCTAAAGGAAGTAAGTTAACTGTTGCTTCTTCCTTGAACCTCCTTCTCCATACAAATCGTTCCATTGCTTCAGCTCGCTCATTACTGATCCTTCGGAAGCAAAGCTGGCAGCAACCTACATCAAGTAGCATTTAAAATAAAGCTTTTATGCATAAAATGCCAATTCTATGATAAAAATTATGGTTTTAAAAGTTCACTGTGTGACATATAGTTCAAACTTTATAAGCCTGAAGATTATGCTAGGTAGTGTAGCATAGTCCAGTGACCATTAGAATTACGGTTCAGAAAAGTTCTCTCTTTTCATTTTCAATTAGAGATAAATTGCAATTTAGTAGCAGAATAATCTCCTCAGTTGAGTAAGTTCAGAGCACTCTCCAAGGAAAGGTTTTGAACCACCAATAACAATCTGCATCCCAGTTTTCACTTCAAAATCTAGATGGATAAGGATCTGACTAATCCAAGACAGTTTTCAAGCACCACCGTGCGTAGTGATTAATGGCAGTAACATGCAAATTTGCCAAAGGGACACACAAGCATTTGAGGCGAAAAGAAAATTATGACTAGAATTTACCTGATTCTTTGCTTGTCTCATATCTTCCATGTTTAAAGGCCTCAAAGTAATTACCGCTTCCTCCTTATTCTCTTCTTTTGTCTCTAAAGCATCTTCCGAACTCTTGCCTGCTTCTTCTCTCTTCTTCTTTTCCTATAGAAAGTTAATGAAAACATAAATTAGTAAGATACATTGTCCACAACTACTAGTAACAGGAAGGCATCAGAATGATGACGTATTAGAAAAAAAAAAGTTTAGTAGTTACCAGATCCTTCAACCTCTCCTGCTGTATCAACTCCCTAACAGGGCGATAAGCTGCTGTCACACACAAGTTCTGTTCCGAGTAGTTAATGCCATCAGTTGAATAACAGTTAAATATAAATTAATGGTAAATGTTATGAGTTAAAAATACAAACCTTGAGGTCACTTCCACTATATCCTTCTGTCATGGTTGCAATCTCCTTAAAGTCCAGATCTTCAATTTTCTCTTTCGCCAGTAGAGTTCTCAAAATCATTTCCCTGCTCTCGATGGATGGAAGGCCAACCATAATTCTGGTCAAAAGGGAAAAGATAAGATGCTCAGACATACTGACTTGTCAGGAGTCGGTCTGTGAATTGCTTGCATAACTAAACTTTGGACTTCCTTGGAAATTGTAATAGTAGCAATCAAGGGTCATTAAATCCTTGATAAGAAACAAATGTAGGTGGTCAAGGATAGGTCCAACTAAACGGTACATAAACATAAACTCTGCATGAATACTAATTCAAAGAATAAAGCACTAAGATGATAGAGGTGATTGTTCCAAGCAATATTTCAGAAAAACTGATTGAGTGAAAGAGATACTTAAAGCTATGAGCTCAAAGGGTCGAACAATGTTGATAGAGAGGTCAAGTCTAAGGTAAATTATGTGCTCCAAAAGGGGATGCTGAGGTAGTAAAAGCAAAAATGTTTTAAGGACAAGGAACCAAGCACAGTAACAAAACACACACGCATGCGCGCGCGCGCGCACACACACACACACACTATTGGCTAAATATTCCAGAGTAAAGATAGAAGATACAGCTAGCTGCTAGTAGATGGTGTATGCAAAAATGATCAGAAAATTAACGAATCACATAGTTAGACAGAATGTAAGGATAATATAAACGGTGAGATTATGGAAATATACCTGCGCTCAAAACGCCTAATTATTGCTTCATCAAGGTCGAACGGCCTGTTGGTTGCAGCAAGGACAAGAATTCGCTCACCAGCTTTGGTCAATAGACCATCCCAATGTGTCATGAACTCATTCTTAATTTTTCGCATGGCCTCATGCTCCCCAACTCTAGTCCGCTGGCCCAGCATGCTATCAACCTCATCCACAAAAATTATAGTTGGTGCAACCTTTGCTGCCAGCGTAAATAAAGCTCTCACATTCTTTTCATCTTCTCCAAACCATTTTGACGTGATGGTGGACATTGAGACATTAATGAAACTTGCTCCGGCTTCATTCGCAATGGCCTTTGCCAGCATTGTTTTCCCTGTACCAGGGGGCCCAAAGAGTAATATACCTCTACAAGGCTTGAGAAGCCCCCCTTTGAAGAGATCCGGCCTTCGCAGAGGAAGCATGACCAGCTCTTGAAGTGATTCTTTGATCTCATCCAAAGCACCAATATCTGCAAACGTCACTCCAATCTCATTTGCAGGGATAACCTCCGGCCTTATTCTTTTCTCAAATTCATTATCAGGAGGAACTTCCTGCAAGGGCGTTATATCTGTAGTAAGAAAAAACTGAAAGCATTGAAGGAAAAAAGACGCCGGAGAAAAGTAATGGACATGAACTATTTGAGCTGTCAAAACTTTCTGAAATGACACAAATGCATTTACGATTAATCTGTTCTTAACCCTTTAAACCTCCTAACCTTTACAGCATGCATCATGATATAATAGGAAAACAAGAATAGAATTGATACAATCACTATGATGATCAGCTTTCCTGTGTTAGTTCCTTTCCTTCCAGCTATATTGTTTTTAAAGTATAGAGGTAATTGCTTATATCCTTGAAGTATGTAAGCTGCATGGCAACATTCCTTGCAATCATATTCATCCCAATTTTCAGCCAATTGTCAAAGGACATCAACTCACAGGTGCTTTTGGTGCTGGTGGGTTCTCGCCATCCTTCTTCCCAGCATGAATGGACTTCTCAGTCTCAATTTTGCTTTCAGAAGCAGAGGTGCCAGTCTTTGATTCAGTTTTTGCACCTACGGCCTCTTCACCTTTACTTTCCTAAGGTTAACAAGGAGGGGAAAATTGTTAATCCATAAGTACAAAGAGACACAGATAATTAATGCTTAATTTCTTCTAAAGCAAAACCAGCATTAGAGCAAAACCTTGGCAGATTCGACATTTGTCTCTAATTTTAAAGTATCCTTCCCACAACTTTTTCCTTCCTGGAATATATTCAGTCCATGGGACAAGCTGCTCCACAAGCAGAACAGTGATGGTGAGCTATTTGGAGATTTTCAAAAAATGGGAAAAAGAAATATACTGTGAAAGAAGCTTGTACCAAGATCAAATAATAATTAATGTCTACCTCTTGGATGATATAACAAGCTTGCCATTTCGGTATTCTGGATCCTTTTTGTTCATCAAGTGATAAGAGATTGCTGATACCACAATTTCTTCAATATAATTACTTAGGACCATAGTGTCTGCATGACAGATAGAACCCATATCATCGCATTCAAGGTCATTTGCTGCTAGTACCTCAGCAATGTGGTTTCTGTTATCTTGAATTTGGAGCATCTTCATGTCCTCTTCCAGTTTGGCTTTCCAGCTATCAAGACGAGTTTCATCTTCAGGTGGTTTTATCTCAATATTGTATGGGAACAATACCGAGAGCCTCTCATCCACCTCCTTGTAATCATCTTCTGGGTCCAACATCCTGGAACCAAGTATCAACACGGAACCCGAAAGCTTGTTCAACATTTTTTGAAACAGATTATATAACTGCTGCGATTGGAGGATGAACTTATCAACATCCCTCAGATATAAGATGATGGAACCAGTTTCTGATGCAGAAACCAGTACCTGCAAGAGAATGAAAATGGCCTTCATACCATTAAGTAAATTGAGAGTGGACAAATTAGCAACGTCTTACTTAGATCAACTTTTAGGCTCAAATAAAGAATTTTTCGAGCATATCAGCACAGAGATGGTACGCTATTGACACATAATTTATGTAAACATATAAAGCCATGTCTGCTAGCGCACACACGAGCATATGAAAATGGATTTGTTAAAAGAAAGAACAATCTAGAAAAACCATTCATGAGTGATCTCCAAACTGACTGCTTAGTATTTATGGCATACCTTGTAAAGTGACTGTAGAAAAAGTTTCTGATCGAAACACCAACTGCTAGTGCGCTTGTGGGACGCTAAAAGAAACAAAACAGACCACAAAAGAGTATAAGTATTTACTGGATGAAGTCTCTACAAGATTTGCTTCAGTATAAAGGATTGAGTACTCTATCAGACAGTGAAAGATAATAAGAATGGTCTTATTGAGTGGTCATAACATAGAGTCTAAAGTGATGTGTGGTCCCAAACTAATTCAGTCAACTTCACCTTTGGCAAAATACCATTTGAGAAGACAGCTCCAATAAATCCAAACTACCAAATATCAACCCGACCAGGTATATAAGAGGAGTTCACTAATTGTAATTGAAAAAATAAAAGATTTATTGGAACATAAGAAGCTAAGTACATGGTATGCTGAAAGCTACAATCGGAGAATAATTAAATAATTTGAAAAAGGTCTATGAAAGGGATTATCACAAGAAGCAAAGATTGAATGCAATCAATAAGTTCGACTAGGTTTTGCTCCACAAACATTAATCCAGTATATCATAAGTTGAACAAGTTTCAAATACAGAACATTGATGATAAGGATCATTAAGATTAAATGCGACTTGAGGTTGTACACCCTATAGTGCAGCAATTGACTAAAGGTTTCTTTCCAACCTCAACATCCTTCTAAGGACAATTATGGTTCGGTTCCAAGCCAGGTTAACATGTCAGCCTTATGCGTGTTTTATTACAGCTCACAGGAAAGTAATCGAATGACAGGCTCACAGCCAATGTTAATATTGTTCTTTTTTAAAAAAGAAACTGACTGTAATAAATTGATAATATCATGCATATCTTAAGGCTCTCCAAAAAGAAGCAAAGAAGATTCATCTTCTTTTCACTTTTTTTACTGTAATAAATTGATTATATGAATCTTAAGGTTTTCCAGACAGATAAAAAGAAGAATTAAGAAGGGTAACCTGAATTTGCGGGACTACGATTCGAAGGGATGCTACCCATGTCAGATGCAGCAGAGGCATTTCTACGAAGTTTTGGAAGATGGCTTGAACCTTCCACAGCCCTGCAAATGTATGAAGAAGAGGGTTATAGGGGACACCTCACTGGCCTCCAGTAACCACCGGCTCACTAAACACAATAAACACTTTATATTCTAATTCTTCCACCATACAAGCAGGAAAAAAAAAAACAAAGGATAAAAGCGATTACCTGGACTTAATATCAATACCACCCTGTCGAAGTGATGTGCCTGTAAGGGAAATATTGATTAAAACTACTTTGAAAGAAATGGTTAAATGGAAATATATATATATATATATATATATATATATATATATTAAAAAATGAAGAATCAACAAGATATGAAAAGATTAGGATGCCAATTGAATATTAAATCCAAGCAGGTTTTCTAACATAATGATGATGACTAATCAAAAACAAAATCACAAACACATGACTGTCTGTCTAAGCAGGCTTCAGAGCTGCAGAGAATCAAAATGCAGAAAGATGCAAAATTCTTCAGTTAACGAATTCATTTAAAATGTTGAAAGAATACCACTTGTTTCCTCTCTTGACGAAAGGAGTGAAAAGGACCCAAACAAGCTGTTCATTCGCTCTAAAGTCATTTCTGAGAAGGACCTCTTGAAAGACTGCAAAAAGATGCAACTAAATTAGTTGTCATTATTAACTCACAAAAAAGGTTCTTAGAGCTAATCAGTTTGCTTTAGAGGATGTGAAACGCCATGGTAGATATTATCTTGAGTAGAAATTAATAAGATTGAAGGAACTCAAGAAAGGCACGTCTAAGGGTATAATTTGTTTAACCTTCATCCACCACGCTCAATTTCACAATCAACTCAAACCAGATAATGCTCAATGCATGATGCAGTTACTACTTAAGAAAAAAAAAAAAGGAAGGACTTACAGTATCAGGTTCTTTCTTGGTACAACCATATTTGGTCTGTATCTGTGGCAAAATAATCAGAGAAAGAATAAGTAGGACTCCAAGACAGTTGAAACTTTATTAGACAATAAAAGTTGTGGTTGTGCCAATTCACCTTAAGAGAAAAATCAGTAATGTCCAAAAGCAGTAGCTTTGATTCGAAGTAACGTGCCAAAGCCTTGGCAAGCATTTGCTGGTAAAGTTCTTCGCAAGATTAAAATGCAATCCATTAGGTTAGAAATGAACTCTCAAAGATGAATATCTTAATGCAGACTAGAGAAACAATTCCAGAAGCATACCAGCAGCTCCTGAAAGCAAAATAGCTCTGCTGACAGGGGAAAGGTACCGCGTGTGCCTGGAAACGTCGCTGTGCTTTAATTGGACGTATGCAGCACTTGTCAATAACACCCGAGTTCTCTCACTGCATTAACCAACGGAAGGAGAAGGAGTAAATTTGTGAAACTATTATATAGTTTTGCCTTAAAATCAATACTTAAACTACTGGTAGCATATGTTTTAGCATAGAGTAATTATTTAGATTGCTTGAAAGCTATAAAATGAAAATTTCCCAACTTTAGCAGATCAATAAACTAAATTTACGTGCGGATTGAACTAAAAAGCCTGACAGCGGTCATCAAGGAGTAGAAATCCCTCAAAATAAAGTGAAAAAAAGGGGGGGCAATATTTGAAGCCAGAGCAAAACCTGCAGCTTTCATGGAGTTCAAGATCTAAGACTGTCCAAAAGTAGTCTATCCTAACCTGAAATCATTAAATAAATGTTGGCATGTTCAAATACCATGAATTATCATGTTGAAGAATCAAATATAATATCTCATTCTCCCAAATTTTCATGGTATCATAGAAACAAATATTCTCCACCTTCCAGAGGCATAAAAAATGAAAAAAAAAAAAAAAAGATTCATTAGGCCATATATGATCCAAAAGTATACATCTCTAGGGAATAAATCTGTCTTAGGAACATTGAGAAAAAAAAATGAAATGAAGTGAAGCCTCTTCGTTGAACCTAGCTTGGGCAAAAGGATAAATCAATTAATTATAATACAGGAAGAAAGGGCTTAACTCCCACCAGCCGCCAAACAAATAAAAGATCACGGGTGTTAATAGTTGTTAGAAGCATGTGCAAAAAATATCTCCATACCAGACCATGCACATGGTGATTAATATATACCAAAAGCAGCAACCTTCTATAATTGACAGGGGACCAACATTAAACACAAGAAGAAATAATGGCAGCATGGCACAAATCCAGTTATTCTTTATGGTCATTTCTACCAATAAAAAAAAAAGGGAAAAAATTTTTCTCAGGATCTTCTAAACACCTACATGAATGTGAAAGCAAAACCAATGAAAAATTATGTAAAGACCATCTAAAACAAAGGGGGAAAAAAAGCAGAAAGGACCCATTATTATAGGCTTACCTAAGGTAATAAGGAAAGTCATCAAAGGTGACCTTGCTAAGCTTTCCATCTGCAACCTGTCTCATAAGTTCCCGCTCAATCTGCTCCCCTGTAATACCATCATCTGCAGAAGTTTTGCCAGCCCGTTTGCTCAAAGTTTGGCCTGAAGCCAATCCAAGACCTACCCCAACACCAACCCCAACACTTAAAGCTGACAACAATATCCCCTTTTGTTCCATCTTCATTCAATCTAACCAAACAAAAAGACCCTTCTTTCTCCTTCAACTTGCCTGTTCTCCCTCCTTTGTTCTTAATCTGATCAACCTATCAAAAATCATGAAACTTTGTGCTATATATCTATTATTGGCAGATAAAAAGTATGATTCTCTTAAAAACTACTTCGAAATGTATACGAAAAAAAAGAAGTAGGAGAAGATTCAAAGAGAAAAGAAAGTGGATGAAAAAAGGAGATTCAAATAAGAAAAATATGGAGTTGTTGGAAATTGAAGAAATGAAAGACAAAGAAAGAGAATGAATTTAGTTATAAATGTATGCTATATTTTAGGCCGAATATAAGAAAAAAAAGGGTTTTGACAGGTAAAGGACTACAACTGTTAGCTCTGTGGCATGGCCGTCTCCAACTATTTATAGCATGCTACACTTCCAATGGACGTTAGAGGCTTCCCCAGGAAACAAAAAGAAAACAAGAAAATTTTTACTTTGCTTTTGCTTTTTGCTTCGCCTTTTCGACTTACCGGTTACCCTCTAATCTGGGTTTCTTTTTTTTTTTTTTTAATCGAATGGTCGGTTTAGTTAACAATCAAATCAAAATTTTATTAATCGAATTAATTAATTTTTTTATTTTTTAAATTAATTTAATCTAAATTATTTTAAATAATTATAATTGTTTTATATCAATTTTAATCTTTTTAGTTCAATAAGTTAAATTATATTTTAAAATTTTCATTTTTTATATAATTTGGATAATTTTAATCGACTATGTATATTCAAACTCAAATATAAATAAAAATTATATCTATTATAAGTCAAAAATTTTAATAATATAAAACTTAAAAATTAAAAAAAAAATCATAGTTTATATAAATGTTTTAAATAATATATTTAATTAGGTTAATTTCAAAAATTTTAACAGAATCAATCGATAAATCTGAATCTTTATAAATATTCTAATCAATGAACCAAAATTTTTTTTAATTAACTTTATGACGTAACAATTGAAATATTATGAAGGGACATGTAAAACAATAGAGATAAGAGAATGTCAGGGTAAGAATTTCGAGAGAACACTTCGATGTTTAAATCAGTCAAAAAGGTTATGAATAAAGAATAAAAAATGAAGTGATTATGATGGCTCTTACCTTAGATGTGTTGATGTTATCTCTGTATATAAACTTTGGTAAAAGTTTTACTTTATCTGAAATTCTATGGAAGTACAAATTTGATTGCAATCAAATTTATCTCATATTGTAGAGATTAAAATTATCTAATCATCTTTCAATATTTATCTCCTTTAAATGGATCACTCTTAACAATTAGACAATAAAAAAAATAACATAATCGAATAATCAAACTAAATTCAATTTCGACCTATTAATCAAATAAAAAACGAATATTCACACCCCTACTTTTAGGTCGGCTTTCTTTCTTCCCATCTTTTCTTTGGCCTAACCATAGTTTTGGAATTTAATTTAATTTTTGGCTGTAATAATGTTTCCAAATTTTACATACTTTTTCGGAGAATTAACGGAATTAAAAAGAAAATTGAATATTAACAGAAGGAAATTTATAGGAATCAGTTAAAATTATTTAATCATTATTTTAAAAAATATTTTATATTTAATATATTAGTTTTATTTAATTTTAAAAATACAATAATTATATCTTCTTCTTTTTTTTTATAAACATTACTCTATATTAAAATTTTCTTTTATGTTTTTTCCAAGTAACAATTATTATGTTGCCCAAATAAAATAGCAATTTCTTATTATTTATTCAGCATATTTTAATGCTCTATATTTATAATTTTTTTTTTTTGCCAAGAAATGGATTGTCTATAAATGATTTTGAACTTTCAATTTCTAAAACATTATTTTAAAATGAAAAAAAAAAAAAAAAAAAACTCCAACATGTGCCTTTTCAAGTTAACAACATATTATATTCACAAAGATCCATAAATTTAATATATATATAACAATGAATGTGTATTATTTTTTTGATTCAATTTTCATTCAATTGTTTTGTAAGAAAAAGTATTAGCAAGGAAATAGTATTTTTATAGAATCTAATTTTGATATAATATTAAAATTTTACATAATTTTTAAATATATTTGGCATTACAACATATATATATATATAGATTAAAAAATTGATGATCTATCAATAAATTAAATTAAAAAAAGTAAATTGGATAGATCTGATTTGAAATTAGATTTTGAATATATATTTTGTGTATGTATATGCACATAATTGAATAAATTTAATTCAAATTTGATTAAAATTTGGATAGATCTATACAATTTATACATGTTAAATATTGAATACTTTAACATAAATTTAAAAATAATACTTAATGTACATCCATATACATATTTAAATAAATAAAATTAATTCGTGCATTGCACAAGTTATAAACTAGTAGAAATTTATAGTATACACTGAACTCTCTCTCTCTCTCTCCTTATAAAGCCTAGGTTATCTCACATCTGGTTTTCCTCGAATTTTCATTCAAAAATATAGCCTCTATCAAAATCTAATTAATCTATCAAAATCGATTTTTTTTTTTGTTAATTGGTTAACTAAAATAATTTCAAGCAATTATTGATATAAGATTTTTAAAAATTTTAGTTATCAGATAATTCTATTCGAAATTAAACAACAGTCGAATTAATTGAATTACATGAAATATATATATATATAATATTTTAATTTTAATTTTTATTAAAAATTTTAAGTTTTACATGGTTGAATTTCTTCACTTATCATCAATTTATATTTTACTTATTCTTCACATTTGAATATTTATTGGATGATTATAATTATTCAAATTATAAAAAATTAAATATTTAAAATTTTATAATATAATTTTGACTTATTAAAGATGGAACAATGGAAATTCGATCAACAGACTGAATTGGTCGAAAAAAATCGATTGATTATTATAAACGTAAATCTTTTTAAGTTCAATTTAATTACGATTAAATAAAATAAAATTTAAATTATTTCAATCAACAATTATTCAATTTAATTATTAATCGAACCAACGGAATGTGCAACCTAACAAGTAGCAAAACCATCGTTTGATTAGGAGAAAACTAATTAATTTGATATTTAATTTGCCCTTTGGCAGATCAGAATCTTATTGATGGAAACCAGAGAACCTTCAATTAAGCAAACATCCCAACTCACCAAACCTTCAATTTTTTAGATCAAAGCTTTAGTCGTTTCTTGGACGTCAAGGAAATGAGAAGGAAGTTTGTCTTTTGAAAAAGCAAATGCTTAGCATCAAAGAAAACGTTTTATACATTTCCTATGAAAAAATAACCAAAAAAAAAGAAAAGCTTAGCAATTTCCACATAACCATATTCATGTCTTCAAGAAATTTACGTCTTTTCTATAAGTGAGAGAATATAAAGGTTTACATTTGATATACTAATAATTTATAAATGTATATATTATCAATGAATCAGATAATGTCACCTTGTTAAAATAAAAATAATTTGTATTTATTTTCAAAAAACTTTTAATAAGGTGATACAATTTTATTCACTGACAGTGTATAATATATAGAGTTATATACTGTTAATAAATCAAATATAAACTCAGAATATAATTCCAATTTTATGTGTTCTTTTATAAAGTATGATTGTAATTAGTTAATTAATTAATCTATGTAGATCACATTTTTTTATTTTTTACACAGATATTATTATTATTATTATTATTATTATTATTATTATTACACCATAAGTTTAACATACGTTGCATGATTGAAATGTGGGGCATGATGAGAATGTTAAAGGTTCAAAATTCTACCATTTGTTAAAAATTAATTTTGGGAATTAAGGGAAGTGAAAGATATGAGACTTCGTCAAAGGCAGATCGGCTGGAAAGATGGAACAGCTCCTGATCCAAAAACTTAAGAAAATGATTATATGCTACAAGGATGAAAGATTTAGTTAAGCCTTGTTATGCTAAAAATAGATTTAGGAAATGGAGATTTTAGGACGAAGAAGATTGCTTGAGGTAACAACTTAGGAAAGTGATTAGTGGATATGATAGCTTTAGGAATGGTAATAAAGCGAGGCGGCATGGGATTGTTTTATTTTTCTTTCAGACTTGTATGGATGCAAAAAATCTTTGTTTTCATAGATGTTAATTACATTTATAATTGCTTTACATCATTTCACATTGTTCTAATGTACTTTTTTATTAAATGCTTTTAATTTAATATTATAAAAACATATATTATAATTGTATAATTATAATTATAGCAAATGTACTATATATATTAAAATTATATATAATATTTTAAAAGATAAAATAATAGTTTTAAAAGAGGGACGGAGAACAAAGCAAGTATTTACATAAATCATTCTATTTTTCCCTTTTAAATAAAGCTTTCCCTTCAAAGTGAATTGATGTAAAATTTATTGAGTAAATTAGATTTTATCATCTGTAAACATATTTCGTGAGGCATTTAAATGCAAAGACATGTGGCACAATTTCTCTATTAAAAGAGTTGGACCAACAAAAATAAGTAGGCGCACCCAACACATGAAAATTAGTCGTTGCAACTCTTTAACAAACCTCTGTAGCTATTATTATTATTATTATTATTGTTATTATTGTTGTTGTTGTGTTTCCCACTACTAAAAACTTTTAGATATTTAAGTTTGGAGCTTTTAATCATTCAACATATTCTAGGAACCAGCAATTTTATTTTTCTTCAATCAAGTTCTCACGGTCGACAACTTCAATTCAATAAGAGTTTTGTTTTTCCTAATTCAATTATTGTTTTCATTTGATATAAAGTTATTTAGTGTTTAATGTTTTAAATACTATTTTGCACATTCAAAAAGACTCATTAATTCAATCATTCTTTTTTAAAATAATATTGTCTAATCAATTCACTAATATGTGTTATTGATCCAATTTCAATTGTCGACTCACTCCAAAAGTAAATATCATATCTCCAATTTTGTTAGTTCAAGTTGAAAACCAAATTACACCCACTCATCTAGTGTGATCAAATTCAACAATTATTATTTTTTTACAAGTAAAAGAAAATCTTAATTATAGTTAGAAAAAAAAGTGTGATTTATGGACATTAAACCATGCATGTTCTTTTATTATTATTCAACAATTAAATGCTCCTTTTTGATCTTTTTGATTAAGAACAATATCAAGTAGTAATTTAATGAAATGTTAATTAATAAATAAAGATCTAATGTTCCTCTTTTCCGTCACCATCGCCTTTAAAGTGCCGTCATACATATGGAGTCTCCGTCGAAAAGATTTTGAATCAGCAAATTGCACCTTTCGAATTTGCTTTTTGAGAAATTTGTTGCTTTCCGCTCCCTACTTTTCGTTTTTATTTTCCTTTTGAAGTTTTAGGGCAGCCAATAGACGACCAAATTGAGGCGGCTACAACCACAAGAGAAAATTATCCTAATTTGTTAGACTCCAAGCCATAATTATTAACGGGTTTGATAGTCAATAATAATAAT